>MIEF01007041.1:600000-903366 GCA_001870725.1 Taenia solium | reverse complement strand
ACATTTCAAAAAATGTAGATTACGGCTAATGTGGTCATCTAGCCATTCCAACTCCCGTTGAGGTGATTTTTCGTAGCCCTACACCTGCAAACTTCCTGCAGCACATTGCAACTTCCACTACTCTGCTTTCCATGCACAGTTTCTTGCACGATTAATCGCAGCCGGTCCTAGCTAACTTCACCTTCGTAGAACTATCCTAGAGTTTCACATGCTAACAATCAAATTTATTTGACTTATTTTGGCACACGAGTAAATAGCGGCCATGTGGGACCCTGAGTACGGTGCGAAAGATTTTTTAGTTGTCTAGGACTTTTGTGTGCAACACGTGGTCAAGTTTAATAAACTCCGTTGACTTAGACATCAGCTTTCATTCCCAAAGCTAGTACACATTTTGAGGCCCCAGGCATCCCCTACTATGTAGCGTCCCGAGACTTTCCTGAAGGCAAAAAGCACGGTGCTAATGCCGGTTAGACATATTCGACGAACAGAAAGAAGTTGGGCCTACTGATATGGCCTAGAGACCATTCCACCCGGTAAGGTCATCATGGCCACTCAAGTGGCCGTAAGCCAAATCGGCGGTTAAAATGCAAAGCATCACAACCTGCATCAAATAATTGTTAAAAACCGTTTTACATAATCAATGTCACAACCTTACAGACTCATAGATTTTTAATTCGATGTGGGAGAAATACATACGTATATGTATGAGTGTGTGCATTGAATGAGGTATGCTTCTCGAATATGTGGGTTGTATTTGCACAGCCCACAAGCCACTCCGTATAAAAATACAAGTTCATACTTCTGCAGCAACTTACAACCTCAAACATCACCCGAGATACAGCCCGTTGAAATTATATATGGGTTCGCATAATATTAGTAAAGCATTTAATGCTGTTTTATTTTTAGTGTGTAAAAATGCTTCGATGCCATGCGAATATCGGAGTAACATTTAATTCTTTCCTTAACTGGTTGCAGCCCTCTATTACCTTTAATATTGAACATGTAAATACTTATAATGAAAACCATAATTCATTTTTTTAACAGTATCTATTCCTAACTTCAAACTTATCAACAAAGAGATAAAGTAACTTAGTCAAACCGAGGCAAAACTTGATATTTTATAGCTTTAGCCACCAACATCATTTAATATCTTGTGTAAATTTGGTATTTAGTAAGGTTCTTTAAATTCATCAAATGCTGCTGGGGGTTGGCCTTAGAAAGAATTTAGAAAATGTTAGTAATTCGCGCAGGCGCCTTTTGGACTAATGTAATGCTCCAGCATGTTTAAGTTGGACAAAGATGCAAGTCGTCCGAGGGAAACTTTACCTATTCTCTCTGGACTTAATTTTCCAACTGACGAGGTTGAGCCACATTCACTCCGTTGGGTTTATACACACTGGGCAAAGTAAGTTTTCGACACTGCAGGCCTAATTAAAGCAGCAAATCTGTGTGTTTTTGTAAATATCGAGCACGATGCATGCGCGGCGAGCAGACCGTTCTTTGGAAACTTATTAACAACCATTAATGAAAAGGTTGTCGCAATTATTTATTTCACGACTAGCTTCCAAATTGTTAGAAAAATGCGAATTCTTTTCCGTACAACTTTTGGATAGATTTTTACTGAACCATTAATCCGTGCCTTAAATGGTTTACAGTATAAGATAATGATTTGTCATGGCGCAAGTACTTGACTCAACATACTAAATTTTTCTTGCCGTTGCTGGGCTAATTAATTTTAAAGTCGGAGCACCATTAAAAATCCTTCTATGACGCTCATAATTTTTAGGTTGTACCTTAGGTGAAGGATAGTGGCAGGCATTGTTAGCCCACGCTCCTATATTTAATGTACCTCTTAAAACGCCCCATTCTTGGGAGACCACTCCACTTTTACCTTGTAGGATGCTACTGAGATCTGCTGCACTGATAAGTTTGATATCCGTAAGTGCAAACACACCGAAGACTTTTGAATATGTTCCATCCCTAATGTACGTCACGTTTGCGGTTGACATTATGGTGGCTTGCTTATTGACCGTTGAAATGATTACGAAGATGTGCGTTCAAGGTTTGGTTGCGCCTTCAACCAACCAGGTATGACACTTCTAATCTAAATAGTCCTGTTATATTTAAATCGCTGTGCTTTTTAAGCTGTCGTCTTGGTTCGACACTTTAAGTCATCTAAAACAGTTAGAATGCATGCTCTTTAGCTCGTATTTAACAGAGTTCCATTAGACTATAAGCCGATTATGATAATACATGTTGTTTTCAATCTCATAATTTGCTTAATGTAGGATCTAAATCAGCTTATCAAAAAGCAAATTGCAGCTAAGGTAAGATCAATGATTAGATATTGCTCGAATCTGATTCCATTTTGAGTTCGCACTGATGCGTGAATTTTGATTTTCTAGAGCATTTAGACCTTTTAAATGTGCCCTTTTATAATCTTATCTTTTGTTTGCTTTGCACACTTTGTTAATACCTTTATTTCACATTTACCTTTTGGTTTCACGCTTGCTACCCAGAAATATAACTTCTGCATGTCTGGCTTTGCTCTAACTGTCGTAAGACTCTTGATATTTTTCATGAAGATCCGATATTATCTAGCACCAAGTGAGTCTATTAAGTATTACAAAATTTGACCCTCTTAGGCACATTTTTGTTGGGTATAAACACTGAAAACTGGAAATCCTTACCCGTATTAAAGGTTCCGTCCATTTTCACCCTAATAAATTGCTGTATGACTTTTCGATTGTTTCAATATTTTTTTAAATGGTTGAATAATATGCAGAGTTTAGGATTTCAGAAAGTTTCGGCCGATGTAACCCCCTTAAAATGCTTGATCTCTAGGTAACCTTTTAGTGATCGCCATTGCATTCAGTAAAACTTTTGTTCCCATGCTTAGAATCAGTTTGGGGATGGAAATTAGGCTGTGAAAGAGCCGATTTATTATCACAAACGCAAACTTTATCAATCACTAGTGCTCCACTTAATGAATGCATTAATCCCACCCGAGGTTTCCGTGAACCGGTTCACCGAAATGTTCCGCCACTGCATGGTGTTGATGTCAATGTAGAGCATCCTCACCTAATTTTCTGATGTTGCTTTGATTTTCTGCACTCATACTGAAGCTAGTATCAGTTTGACGCATGCACCCTCCCTTACTTCCCTCCATCTCTCCCTCTCATTGTCTCGTTTGACATGTTTCCGGTTCCTCCTCTTTTTCTCGTTCTCGCATGTGTTGCAACATGTACAGTCCATGGGTGTGAACGTGGAGTCCTCGTCACGCCGTAATCGGGCGTACTTCCAGCAGTCGTGGAATTGCTTTGACGCCTTCATGGTTTTCTGCCTGTGGGCCTCCATAGTGCTGCAGTGCTTTGAGCTGCGAGCCACTTGGCGTACGGGCGAGGAGGAACAGAAGTTCTGGCGTCAGTACGGCTGGCTCAGCGTACTGCGCTGCCCCCGACCTCTCATCCTCATCCGCGTATTCCGCGCCGTCCTCAAGCTCCGACTGCCCCCGGCTCGTGTCAACGCCATCTTTCAGTAAGACCATCCTCCTTGTTGCCCACAGAAAACGCATAAGTTAACAAAGGTAAATTTTATAGCTAACATCTATGGAAAACTTTACTTGCAGGCTTGATTCTCGCAACTCGCTGATTGTCCTAATTTTGACAGTATGGTTTACACTGGAGAATAGGTAAAAATAGCATGTTCCACAAGCGCAGTTTACTGTAGTTTAATGGCATGTGCCATAATTCTTTAATGCAAAACTGAAACCCTGCATATGCTTATTTACGGCTATAATTGGTTAAATAGTTATGTTTCTGTTTTTTCATGAGGCTTTTATCAATCTTTACGCTATCGAAAGACTACTATACCCATCAGTTGGTGGGTCATTCGCATCGACGATGGTTTACTTTGTGTAGAGCACAGCTAGTTTTAAGAAGGTACTCTATAACTTCTGTTAACTAATAAGGCATTTTGTTTGCATATTTTCTCTTATTTTAAGGCGGTCGACTCACCAAATCTACAATGTTAGTGTCTTCCTGCTCTTCTTCATGTCGCTATATGGTCTTCTTGGAGTGCAGTTCTTCGGTGACGAGCTAAACTATCACTGTGTAGTGAAGAGTGCCAACGAGAGGTAATCATGCGATTTAGAGAATTCCTAATCACAGCACATTGCATACGAATAACTTATTTACCAGCGTACCCCCATGAGATGCTAGTTTGTCAAACATGGTCAAAAGATTGCTAATTTAATTTGAAACCACTTTTAAATCACAGTAACCTATTGAAGTCGGATCTGGCCATACCGGACTCTTATTGTAATCCATTCGCACCCGAAACTGAGAATCAGTGTCCAAAAAACATGAAGTGTGTCCGAGCAAGAACCTCCATCGCCGACGAAGGTAGCTATGCGAGTTTCGAGGCCTTCCGTAAGTTACTTATCAAGATCTTTTCAGTTGCCTCCTGCAGTCGAAGTGCACATTATGCAACCAACTTAATTCCAATTTTCCACTGTCATTCGTGGTGAATTTGTCTAAAATACATTCCTTTGACTTCTGATACTAATACTTCATTTCGCATATCAAAAAAAATATATTTTGTCCACAGAACCATACATTTGGTCAATACCGTGAATTATAGTGATGGCTAAAGCTTCCCCTTTCCTGTAGACATTAGCATGTTCACCGTATATCAGGCGTCATCGCAAGAAGGCTGGGTCTTCATAATGTACAGAGCGATGGACTGTCTTGCCCCTTGGAAAGGTGTGGCCTACTTCATCACGATGATTTTCATGCTAGCGTGGCTTGTTAAGGTAGGAAAAATAAATCTATGTGCTTGCTCCCTGGCTGTTTGCAGTTTTCCCCTCACCAAAGGTGTCTCTATTCTCAGAATGTGTTCATCGCCGTGCTGACAGAAACATTTGCAGAGATCCGTGTACAATTCCAACAAATGTGGTCGCCTCGAATCGCCACTGATACAGACTTTTCAAAGGTACGTAAACCGTGTGCTCCTACACCACTAACAAATTCTTAGCAATTTTACTTTCTTCAAGCAACGGTCAAGTGATTTGGACGCAAACCGACTAAGCAAATGTCTCAGTGGAAATCATCACTGCTAAAATTAGTCGTGCATAGGTTCGCCGTAAGCTTAAGTCGAAATGCCAGAATTGTGGGTGTCGAAGTGAAAGAGTCCCATAAACAGGGAGTTTCGTTAAATGCCTTTGCCACATAACCATCCATTATAAGTGGTCTTGTTAAGTGGCTAGTTTCTTTATTTCTAAGCCTATCCTGATCGTTTCAGAAATAAATTTCTTTAGATAGCTAAGCCTAAACTATTACCGTTTAAAAGAACTTTGAATTATTTGCTTTTAATGATAGATTTTTCAATTTGATGGCACCTCTTGGAAACTGGTTCCCGTGCATGAGAGGAAATCGCGTGGTTTGGCTCCTCGGTTTGTCGAAGAGGTGGGTCTTAAACAAAATGATGAGCGTTGGCTAATTTTTAACATTTCGGCTGCATTTCTTTCTTTGCGATGCCCTCTATAGACCCTCCTCAAATCGACGGGTTTCAACATCGTTATCATGCTCTTGGTGCTAGCCAATGCAATTACTGCTGCGGGACAGCACTTCAACCATCAGCGCGTGCGACACGACGACTATGATGGGCAGATTCATATGGACGGATTCTACTTTGCTGAAGTGATATCATTTCAAATACTTTGCGCTCCACCAGCAATGCCTTTATGCCCATTTTCAATCAATACATAGAAAACAGTTGACCGCAA
The DNA here is from genome assembly GCA_001870725.1 of Taenia solium. Taxonomy (NCBI): domain Eukaryota; kingdom Metazoa; phylum Platyhelminthes; class Cestoda; order Cyclophyllidea; family Taeniidae; genus Taenia; species Taenia solium. Next base: position 897,581 of record MIEF01007041.1, on the reverse strand, counting down.
CCACATAGGAATAATAAACCATGAACAAAGCTATTGTAGCCATGTTATTACCACTCCCACTTTGCTTAGTCATCAAAAACCGATTCTACGACTTCTCTTGCAAAGTCAGTTTGCATCACTTTCAAGTGAATGATGAATGAAGTCGACGTAATGGTATATGTCTCTACAAATGTGTTAGGAAATATTCTTAAAGTAATAATTCTATAGCGATGGTAACTTTCTTTATATGGAGTAATGTTGTAGAGGACCTCATCATCTAGACATGTGCAAATCTTTTCGCACTGAACTTCTGTATCCTTTTAGTTGGCTTTCACAATGGTGTTCAACTTGGAGGCTGCCTTTAAAATTTGGTGCCTTGGATGGCGAACTTACTGGTCTCGTTCCCTCTTCAAGTTTGAGCTGATGCTCTGTATCGGCACCACCCTCCACTGCATTCCTCAGCTCTACCGCACCGAGTTCACTTATTTGGCGGTAACTTCATTTCCCTGGCAATATCGAACACCATTAGGCGGAATTGCTACATTCATTGATGCTTTAACAAATGTGGGTAATCTCGCACAGAAACAAGGCCTAGGTATGCTTCTTTAAGCAGACTTTTGTGTCTGAAGCCTGCACTTGAGAGTTATGGTTACGCAGTTGGGTACTTGGCTTATAGCGCTTGATTCGAAGCAGGACTGGTGTAGCACTAATCCTAAGGTCTGTTGTATGGTAAAATTTCTGGATTTTTACGCTGAAGTAAGGTTTTTCTGCACCATTAATGTGCTTGCCTTCTTGTAAGTATTTCATCTGTATTACCTTTCAATAAGCTGGGATGCTGTTCTTCCATAGGTCATGAGGATAGTGCGATTGATCAAGGCTTCTCCAATGCTGGAGGATTTTTGCTTCAAGGTAAGCTCATGTCTAATTTGCCCAAGAGGGGTACATGGGAGTTCACATATCTAAGAGCCTAAAATATCACCTGAAACTATAGCTAAGAGGACGATCGAAGATAGAGCGTAAATTTCAGGATTATCTCTTATCCCTCTGAGGTTCGGAACCCATTAAATAAACAACTTCCTTTGATATGATACTCCCACTTATATGTAAAAGATACTAAGCCCCCTGACAATCGTTAATGTATAAAACATCTTGAAGTATGCAATGCTCCATAGTATGAGGCCCTACAGAAGCAAAATCGCATTGCGAAGATCTTCTTGATTAATAGGTACCCAATCCCAAATTTGGTTGCTCATGTAATCCTGGGGGTTACACTCATTTGCCTGCATTTCGTAGATCTTTGGTCCTGGAAAAAAACTGGGCAGCCTGGTGTTATTCACCACCTGCCTGCTGGTCATCACTTCAACGTTCAGTCTTCAGCTGTTCTGCTTCTTTCAGGCCTTTGATGAGGAGTTTGATCGGTTTGAGACATTTCCAAAGGTACCCACATCTTCATCTTTCTGCATAGTTTGCGGTTTATTAAGTGCATGCAAAGTCTCTTCCTTAAATGGGATATTTCGATTTTGAGTAAAGGTACAACCCATTTAAACCAAGCTACCCAACCTTTATCTTGACAATTAATATTACTTTGATCATCTTGTGATTATCAAGATTTTGAGTTGTTATTTCTCCAAATTCTTTCCTCTCCTTAGCATTCAGCCATTTTGTCCTGAAACTTATGGCTTGCAATAAAAGGGACTAAGTCAGCCAAAAAGGCTAACACTTTTCTACGAATAATGGGGTTTGAATGATTGCTCCGCAAAGATACGCGAATTCCTATCGGTTACGCGTACATCCTTGTAGATTAGTATGGACCAGGCAAAAGTCATTTCTTCCTCCGACCTCTGTAAGGCCATCCCTTGAGGGCGACCGCATGTTTATGATGGATTGGCTGGTCGAGGCCACTGCTAACGCGAGCAGCTGTGTAGCTGTGTGCGTTGACATTTGGGTCAGTCAGACCACTGTCGGGAGGTTGCGCGACCGCCTACTTTTTTAAATAAATATAATTAATTATTAGGGATTGAAAATTCATTCATTTAATGTTGTTGTGATTCGTGTCAGTGATTTTGCTTAAATTATAGGCTTACAAAACTGCGTACAAATTAGAAGTAACTTTGTGTAACAGATGAGTGGATAAAGAGCTTGTTATCGAAATGCCTCTCCTTCAAGCAAATAGATTAACTACCAAAGTAATTAGAGAAAGAACTTGTCAGTCTTCTTAGGTTTTAGGTGTTCTACCTTACTACCCACCGTCTGTTAATTCTCGAACCTATGTATCGCCGGCATTTCGATCATCAGTACTTTACGATGAAGTCCATGAACTCCTAAGGCATACATCTTACTTTCTCCTTTTGAGGCCTTCATGTCCATGTTTCAAATCCTGACGCAAAAGGGCTGGGTTGCAGTTATGCACGACACAATGGACGTCGTCGACTCGGCGGCAGTAACCACTGGCGTGGCAATTTACTTTGTCTTCTATCACCTCTTTGTCACATTGGTTCGTCATCTCCATGATTAGTAGCCTTAACTAGAGCTTTTCATAATGTCACTCTCACAATTGCCTCACTTTTAGATTGTTCTCAGCCTTTTTGTCGCTGTTATTTTGGACAATCTTGAGTTGGACGAAGATATCAAAAAACTAAAACAAGTAAGTAGCATATTTTGGGTACTAATTGGTACTCCCATGTTCGAACAGTTTGGGACAATTGAGGGACCTCAAGAGATAGGTTGCGTGAAATGCGACCACAGCAACGAGATCAGTGAAGGGCAAACACAAGGACTTTTAAACAGCCCAGCGAATGGTAAATAGTCATTAATAAACACGACTCCTCAATCTCAAAATACTCTACTTTTGCAAAGCGGAATGTTTCTTTAGTTCGTCTATGAAGGAGCTGGCTACGGAAATTTTGCGTAGTAAATAGTTTTTGGGGTGAAGGCTTCTACTTGACAGGAATCGCTATGAAAAAAGGCAAGAAATGGTGCAAACAAAATGAATTATACACCGGAGAAAAGATGGCATGACGTTAGCCTTAGAATTTTCATGTAGATGTCTAATAGTAACATCCAAACACAGTAATGGCAGAGCTGCACCGGACTGTTTGCTGGCGTATTTAGACGAGAAGTCCAAATCCGGCTACGCTATTAACGATGAATATCGAAATAATCAAGCTTTAAGTTATTATGACAGCTATGTATGATCCGGATTGCATTAACTATGCAAACTCGTGCAATGCCTCCCTCTCAATCGGGATTCTACCCTAACACACCTGGTTGCACATATTTTTAGTTGAAAATGCGTGAAATCAGTGCCGAAACGCAGCAGAAGCTCCCACTTCGTCTACGAATATTTGAAAAGTTTCCGTAAGTAAATCCAAACACCTCACTCAACAGTCACCTGTTAATCCCCTCTCCTTGACGTTGCGCAGGATGTCCAATATTCTAGTATGTTTCACAAGACACTGGTTACTTGGTGCAGAGCTAACACGTCAAGTGGGTTTCAGTCACGCATTTCGGTGCCAACAGCGACAAATCATTCGCCGACATTTTAGCTCTCATATCAACATTGAGAATAAGCTTTCGGTTTTGGGTATATGAAGATGATTTTGTAAGGGATACATGCTTCGAATACCGCATATTACAAGCTTTCAGTAATTGTCATCAGCGCGTCTCTCCTTCTTCAGGTTTGACAGTCTGATATTCGAAAAATACCTATCAGTAGAATTGTTTTTAGACATTGTGTGCCCGTGATCTTAATTTGCATGATGTCTCAAAGCAATTAGGATTCCATTTAGCCGGATTTTAGTATTGCATCAACGTTTATTGTGTTATATTTAGACAGTAATAATGGCTTAGGTAGTTTTCACCTCGATTACTGCACATCCATTAGATTCTATTTCTTATAAAATGCTTCAAATTTGTCATATTGTTAACGTTGGCCTAAAGTTCCGACTACTATCAAAAGCAGTAGTGCTTCTAGAAGGTGCAAAGCAATGGTTTCTCTTTATTCCCACACTTTCTCCATTCAATCACCGACAGAAATCGCCCCCAGATGGTCAAGTTGACGCGGCTAGTATCAGATTTCCTGTTGCCCAAGATTCGTGACAGTTTTATGCGCCAATTCGCCGCAGTATCGGCTCTAGAGGAGGTGGAGGAAGAGGCAGTGTCAGAGATCCTAGCGGCTGCCACAACGATGGCTTCCATCTCTGCTAGTGCAGCTCTCATCCCCAGTGGCCTCTCCTCGGCTTCTGCAACAGCGGGGGTGGCAGGTGCGAGTGGAGGAGGTGGCGGTGGCGGCACTGGTCCCGCCACCAAACCGATAATCTCTCAATTGCACTCTGTATCCGGCACCAGCGGGGCTTGTGACAGTGGCGTCCCCAATTCGGCTGCTGGTGGGTGGCGATCGAAGGCTGCTGAGACAGCCGCAGCTATCTCCTGCTCACGCGAGATTCGACGTAAAGTGCATGGCCTTCATGGGGAGGAGAAAGTCAGAGCTATTGTCTATCTACTCAAGTAATTAAGTCCTTATTCCCTTATCATCAGTATCCTGAACCTTATTCGGGTTTCAATTAGGCACTCATGAGCAATCCAAAATTGCTCTTTACTTGTTCGCATTTCTAGTCTTTGATTTTGTCACAACTGAAGTCAATGAAAATCGGATCCTCGGAAGTTTCCTGTGTCTAACAATCATTGCTCCACATTTGTAAGTACTCATGGGTGCCAAAAAAGTGAAAGCCTTTTCTGTTCGATTACTAATGCATAAAGCTAAAACCCCTTTGGAGAACTCGAGAGTGTAATGCAAAAGAGAAGACGACGGATTATTATGTGCCTGGACGCTCGTGCGGGTGGCGGCAACTCAGGTCGCCGCGGCGATCGCCTCGCCCACCGTATCGATCCCACGCTGCTACCCGCCGTATCGCTCCCTCATTGGTACGCTGCGGCAGTTTAGCGGCAGCTGCGACCACATCTGCTCTCCTGCCTTCCGTTCCCCAAGGCATTTGCGCACCTGTTTAACCTCATTCATTACTAAGTAGTTACTTCCTATCCTACCCAAATAATACTTCCTTCTCTGCCTCTGCAAACTCACTTATTTAAAGTGATACTGATATGGCGGCACAAAGTTTGTCAGAACATGTTACTAGAGCTGTATCTTAATCAATATGAAGGCTGTTCGAAGTGTTAACTTTAAGGAAGTTTGTATCCATTGTGATTTTACGTAAACACTTGCGAATTCAAAGCAGAAATGTTTCTTTGCAGTGAATCGAACAAAACTCGAATGCTTAGCATGGAGCAGCTGCCAAACGCCAACGGCCGCTCACTACTCTCGACTCAGCATCACATTCGACTTGAGAGGAGGTAAACCTACTTTACTAAGATAGCAAATGATCTACGCAAGAATTAACCCATAATTTTTAACCACTACGCCTGTCTCAGCCTGCATGGTATGAAACTAGGACACCCTTTGCAATTTGTAATAATCACAAACATTATAGTGTTCTGACACACACAAGTGTTAAGACTTGTACAAACCAGAGACCGAAATTTTGGTATTGTGATGACTTTCTACATAGTTTTTAACTCTGTTCAGTTCGTGCATTCTTTTGTTTTTAGTCGTTAAGATACTTAGAAGGGCGTTTCATGTGCGCTTTTAAAATCTAGAAGCCTGAGAAACCGGTCAGGAGGATCGCTAGGGACGACTTTTCTGGGCCGTGATGGGACACCAATGGGGATGAGCATGGGAATAGGGATACGTGGTGGAATCGGTAGTGGTGGCCTGGGGGGCCTCAATATCGTCTCAGGCCTCGGTGGCAGCGATTCTGCCGCTGATTCGCGCACCGCTCTCGACAACACTGGCCATTACGATATCAAGGTGCTCCAACAGAAAGCCCAGATGGCTGAGATCAAGCGGTGGGAACGACTTTTTTACTGTTACCATGTTGTCCGCCTCTTGTGAATAGTGCCATTTTCTTCACAGGACTCAACAGGAAGAGGAATTACGAGAAAATCATCCCCTCTTTGATCGTCCCCTTTTTACTCTCGGTCGACAGAGCCGGCTGCGACGATTCTGCAGCCTCGTCGTTAGAGCTCGACACAAGGCCTCTAGGTCGAGTAGCGGCAACGATAGTAATGGAGGCAGCATTCAGTAGGTGCACTTGCAACGTTGGTTTGATGTTTTGACGTTTATACGGAGTACATAGAAAATATCACAGAATATTAAAGACATAAAATGGAGGGTTCAAGTGTCCTTCTGCTCGTAATCCAGCAAAAGTCCACGTTTACTGACCTTATGAACAAATCGAAGGTGAGAAAAATATGTTTGATTTTGCAGTAAGATACTGGGCTTCGTAACCTATCTGGACTGGTCGATGCTAACGATCACAATTCTCTCCTGTATTTCAATGTCACTGGAGACCCCCCATCGACGCCTCATGAATACACCAGAGCTTAAGGTATGCAGTTCTGTCAACGACTTTTACCTTCCGATTGACTACTGAGGTTTAGTATTTTCATTTCTGGTACTCTGTCCTTTGTCAGTGCATTTTGAATGGAAATCGTATAATTATCCAACCAGGCAGTCTTTTGCCAGTCGAGAATTTGTTTCGTATTACACAAGGACTCGAAATGGCAGTGCATATTCCCATTGCAAAATGCAATAACTTTGTTATCCTCTGACAAAGCTCCTCCTTCTTCCCCTTCTTCTTATAGATTGGCGAATACATTTTCTTTGTTGGAATGACAATTGAGCTTGCACTAAAGGTTTTAGCTGATGGCCTTATCTTTACTCCAAATGCTCTGCTTAGAGACTTCGGTGGATTTCTGGATATATTTACCTACATTGTAAGTTCCTTTTAATGTTACAAGTTAGCTCAGGTTGCAACATCCTTAAATCGCATGAACCACACCGTTTTGCTCTAACATAATTGTGGATACATGTAGAAGATTACGTTTGAATTGAAACCTTTTCTATGGTTGTGAAATTTTTAGTATCGGACCTATTCAAAGAGGATTGAGAGCAACAACTTTGAAGAGCAATGATGATCTAATTCGAGGCTGTTGACTACGTATTAGCTATCCATAAGCGCATTTACTCCAACATTACTTCAAGTCTAAGGAACGGGTCTTCGGACTATTTTCACGAATGCTCTTTGGCGCATTTGGCGAGTAGTTCTTTATAGCATCGATGAGGCAAAAGGATTCACCATGATACTAAGGTGTTGTCAAATTGTTTCCCATTGCCTTCTTGGTTGGATGGCGCGCAAATTCAGCATCTGTCATAGGATTTTATGTACATCAGAAATGCTTTAAATAGGCTAAATTGAAATGGACGGTTATGGTTTAATTTTATGCACCACTGAGCACTTGAAGCATAATGGTACATCCAAGCCGAGACAAGATTTTCCGTCCGTTACTCTCATCAACCACATTCATACCTTTTCGCAAAGCATTCACTCTGAGATTCCATACCATTGTTTCTAAAAGCACCAAATTCTTTTCTCTAGATTATGCTGGAATATGTTCAGTAACGTTTTATTTTCTCAAAAGATTACCATCAGACCTCTATTGTCATAACCGAACGGTCGCCTCACCTTGATATCAAACGGTTTTTTTACCCAATTTTAGACTCAGTAAAGATTCAAATAATAAATACAGGTAGTCAGGAACACTAACGGCACTTTACTGCACATTACCATTGTAGAACCAAATTGGAAAAGTGCAATCTTCTTCAATTGCAATAAAATCCCTTGTGAATCATAAAGCAAAGAGTTCACCAATGCCCTTATTATTGGTATGCAGGAAGAGAGATAAATTATGTCTCTCGGTAGATTTCGGTGGCTTGCTAATTTTTATATCACTGACTGTCAATGCCTTAGACCGGTTGATCCCTGATTAACTCTTCTGCTTTGAGGTGAGCCTGACGTTTGTGAGCCACTTCATGCGAGTGGAAAAGCTGGGACCGGGTTCGGTGGGCCAGCTCTTCATGGTGTTGCGGTGCCTTAGACCGCTGCGTATCTTCTGCCTCGTTCCACAGATGCGACGCGTTGTCTATGAACTGGTGCGTGGTTTCCGGGAGATCCTCATGGTGCGTACCCCTGCTCCCATGCATACTTCCTTACTGATAAATTAATTTCTAATTTATCAATTATCAAAAAAAACATTCACTTATCCCTCTCTTGATTGCGTGGTTTATTCGTGACGAATGAATTCTGAAACGGCATTCATGCTTCGGCGATGCCTCAATCAATGTGGGCCATTTTCTTGAAGGCTAAGCGCTACAAAGAGGCAAGAAGGAGTCAGGAAACGTAGTGGATGGATTTTGACTCTTGAAGAAGTATGATTCACCCTTATTTGCTTTGGATGTTTGAATTCCCTTTCCACCCTTTCCTAAATAAGCATCACAAATTAGGTATTCCATTGGATGGAGAACACGTTTTATTTCTGCCTACCATGAACCAGTATTTAACTAACCTGTAACGTGATAATATGCAAAAATAGTTCACTTAGTTTTCTCAAATATTACGAATTAATATTGATTTAATTTCCGAGGTATGAATTGAAGGTTATCCTAATTTCGTGCGATAGTTTTCGCTCTATCATTGCAAGACTTGTTGAAGATCACGTCTTCCCTTCCTAAATGTAGGTTACAGTGCTTCTCGTGGTGTTCATCTTCATTTTTGCTGTCTATGGAGTGCATATGTTCGGCGGACGCCTGGCAATTTGCAACGACCGAACAATTACTCGCAAAGTAGGCTTCTTTCTCCTGACCATCTCCATCTACCTAAAATCCAACGCGAATTGTAACTCATTTCCTGTTTCTAATTCCCATGCCTTCTCCCGGCAAGTTGCTGAAGTTTCTAGTTTAAAAATATGACCTAAAAACTTGGAGTGGTAGTCAAAACAATACTGATATGAAAGATGCGACATAGCTAAGTTCTTAAAATATGTTTTGGTATTCTTAAAATGAATCGTACGCATTTATTTTCTGCGGTTCCTTAATATGAGAATCTCGGCTTTCATTCCACACAAAGTGCTGCTCCAAACTCCTTCCCAAGTCACAATCTGCTTGGCATTTTAGCGCTCTTTTACTTACCATTACTTCGTAGGAGGATTGCAAAGGCGTCTTCCGCCGGGAGTTGTCTGTGACGCGGATGAAGAGTTTCAAGGGGCCCGCACCGAAATTCCTTGTACCCCGAGTGTGGGCCAACCCTCGGAACTTCAACTTTGACAACATTGGAAACGCGATTCTGGCTCTCTTTGAGGTGCTCTCGTTAGAAGGGTGGGTGGAGATCAGAGATGTGATCAGAGCTCGCATCGGCCCGGTAGGTTCGACTTCAGAGCTCTCCAATTCAAAAGATCCTCTTACCATGAAATTGGTTTTTCGCAATGGATGAGACAGGGTGATATCGACAGCCTCCTTGATATGGTCAGCAAATTCATGAACCGGCGGATTAGTCATTTTAAAATATTTGAAGGTCCTGAGATCATTCCAAATTAAATTTACTGTATAGAACGTATTAAGCCATGGATAGGCGCTCTAGGAAGTCTTGTATATTTGTTGAGAATTTTTAAAACAAATCATGCCCTCTTAATGCCAAATGCATTGCTTGATTGATCATAGGAGATTAAAAATCATTTAGACAAGTCTGCGCCTTTAAATAAAATACCATTTTTACGAATTTGGAAAGGTTCTTTTAAAACTATCTGAAGGAGCGCTCATTTGCTTCCTTTAGACTCACGTCGTGTACATTCACCTCTTCGTGTTTGTCGGCTGCCTGATCGGACTGACGTTGTTTGTGGGTGTGGTGATTGCAAATTATAGCGAAAATAAGGTGAGAGGCTCTTCTACTTCCCCTTTGTTCTTATCTGATTTCTGACGGTGTCTGCGTTATCAACAACAAGCAGTAGCTTTATAAACTGCTGTTTATGCGTTTTCAAATGTAATACACTACTTAGACGATATAACTTACATTCTAAGAATTCTATGTGGGTGTAATTTTGAATACCTGAACTTAGAATGGTCATAAATGTTGAACACTTTTTCCGGACTCCAAGCCTTGACTGTTATCGTCTTATCAAATGGTAATTACGGCTTTTGTTCAGCAAAGCGCCAATATTTTGCAGTACTTTTTGCCGACATTTTATTGTTTTGTTCTACTTTTAGGGTACCGCTTTGCTGACCGTTGACCAACGACGTTGGTTGGATTTAAAGGGGAGAATCAAATTGACCCAGCCCTTGCACATACCACCCCGGCCAAGTAAATCGTAATTTGCTGGACTAAATTGCATGCTTTAACTAGAGCTTCGGCCAGAGCCAGGTCAGTTGCCGATATCCAGCGAAACGACATTTCTACGATTTCGATGTCTCATCTATGACATCACACAGCACATTGCTTTCAAAAGAGCCTTTGCTTTACTGGTTCTCTTCAACAGTGCTCTGCTCTTCTTTCCTGTGAGTGAAGCTGCTATCCACTTGTAGACTTTCCATCTGCAGTAGTTGAATTACAACTATGTCGATTCCCAACTAGTTTAACGAGCGTGGAGCAGAGGCCGTCCCCTGGGTGAGGATACGCTATCGGGTGCAGGTCACATTAGCCATGATATTCACCTTCCTTTTCTGCACGGAATGCGTAATGAAGATAATTGCACTCACTTTCAACGGCTACTGGCAGTCAAAGCGGAACCGATTCGACTTGTTTGTCTCCATCCTCGGGCTCATTTGGATTGTTCTTCACTTCAGTCTACGTTCAACGTCGGTACATCTTCCCATCGTCATTTCATCTAGATAATTGTATGGTGTTGCTGTTTTTGGGTTGTATATTTTTTAAAGATGGGGCAAAATTAACAGCTTGTTCAAATTACCATTGAAGAATTTGGTGACCCGTGGTGTACTGGAATGTAGACAAACGCTCTGAGGAAACTACACAGATGCACAGCACTGTAGGCGGTTCAATGCTGCGGTGCATTGTTTTTTGTGTGAATTATATTTACCCCGATACATATGATGAAACCATAATAACACACTCATGCTACATTCACAGGAAAATAGAATCATCAGCAACAACTCGGGGTGGGTGATACAAATGCTCCGCTTCTTTACAATTGCTGGAAAATACGTAAGACAGCATCACTTTTGTTATTGTTTATGTGAAAGCATTATTTTACCAAGCAATTTAGCGACATTCTGTGCGAATCCGTTAGGTTTAGACTGTACTCATTGTTTAGGGCTCTTTTCCTTTCTACCCGAATGCTGTCTGACATTCAAGCTAATCTCGGGCAAGTGGAAATGGCAGGCTTACCTGAACTAATTAATGCGTGCACTATCTCCAACAAATTACACTTTTCAATGATTCAATTTCAAATCCTTTTGCTTCATATTGCCTGAACTTCCTTGCAATATTAATTCTTAGTCACTTACAATCCGTTCGAAAATTCAAGGAAAACTATTTAAACAGACACCTTGAGTCATAGAGTTTCCCCTTTGCTACTAACCATGATTTCTTCCACCAAGGATTTGAGTCCCTTTTAGTTCAATTAGTGTTTGCAATTGCCATTGACAATCTACTTTTTACATTTTGGATTTGTGATTCCCTGTTTTTTAAAAAAATTGTCCTTAACTAACAGTTGCAAACGCTCAACAAGGTATCGGTGTGTTTTGCCACAGGTTACCTTGAAAATGCTCATGCTCACAGTGACAATGTCCATCTACAAGTCACTCTTCATTTTGACAAGTATGGTCGTCCTGATGCTGGTTTATGGTCTAATGGGAGTCGTGCTTTTTGGCTCCGTGAAGTTTGGTGATAACCTTGGCCGCCATGCCAACTTCCACAACGCCTTTCGAGCTATTATCTTGCTCTCTCGAATCGTCACAGGTTTGTACCGTTGGCAAGAGTGAACTTCTTTGCCTCTGAGTTAAATACAATGCTGCACTTCTACTTTAGGAGAAGATTGGAATAAAATTATGCATGACTGTATGATTCAACCGCCTTTCTGCATTGTGAAGGAAACTTTTTGGGAAACCAATTGCGGCAATGCACAGGCGTCCCTTGCCTACTTCTGCTCATTCTACGTTATCATTACCTACGTCATGTTGAATGTTCTTGTTGGTATGCGCTTTCTGATCCGAACGAATAGCAACCCCCATGTGGATGGTTCCCCTAATAAATCAAATTGATACTATACTTATTGCCATTACTTACGTTCTTACACTGCTTCTGCCATGCTATTTTCAGCCATTATTATGGAAAACTTCTCCCTATTCTACTCAAATGACGAGGACGCCATAATGAGCTACAACGACATACGTAATTTTCAACAAGCATGGAATATCATCGATGTAAACCGAAAGGTGAGTTGACACTTCCTTGCTCATTTACCTCATTCTCAGTCGCACTGAATTCACCTCTCCCTTCCTATGTGCTCAGGGGATGGTAAAAGCTTATTACGTTCGCTTTCTCCTTCGTCTCATCCCTCGTGAAAGAGTTGGCTTCGACCTATCCAAAAAACGCGATAAGCAGCTGTTCAAGGAAATGTGCTATGAGGTCGAAACTCTGCGTGGCGGTCGTGACAAGGAAGTCAGTTTCCACGATGTCTTAATGTAAGTCTAGTGATGGTTGATTAGTAGTTGCAGTACAAAATTATGCCACAAAGCAGTATTCCCGCACCCTCATGAGAATCTAGCGAATTCGCTTTTCGTATCCTTGAGGGTCCTCGCCTATCGAACGGTTGATATCACAAAGACACTCCAACTGGAGGAATTGATAGCGCGCGAGGACCTAGAATATGCCATTGAGGAAGAAGTTGCAAGACAAACCATTGCTACATGGATTGAACGCTGCATATTCAGAAAGCGCCAGGTAATCTGTATGCAATTTTTTAAGGAGTTAATTAATTTTCCGGGTGTAATGATGCTTAGTTTTCTGAACTTTCCACAACATTCTCATCCGTTGCACAAAAGTGTCTATTTGACTAGATGTTTTATAATGCCCATATTTCTGGCGATTCGTTAACCAAGTTTATGCAGTGGGTAAAAGGTGGATCGCTTGTTTCTGAAAGGGAAATTATTTTTCAGAAACACGGTCACCTTCATTTTTCCATGCATTCTGGATCAGACCGCCCAACCAGCGGTCAGTCTTTTGAAGATACGAATAAGGAGGCCCCTACTGCCGCAAGCAAGAGTGACTTTGCCAAATCTTCCATTCGAACACGTCCATCAAAAATTAAATTCAGCCGCGATGAACTCAATACTCGAATGGAGAGCGTCGATAATCCCCCCTCAGCTTCATCCACTAATCAGAGTCCCCCCACAACACCGACACTGCAACCGATCCTCTCACCTGTCGCGACCACCATCCGAGCTACTGATACTGCGGTTGCACGGATGGCGAGCTTCCAGGACACCTGCGAATCGCGAGGGCGCGTGAACGGTCGTCTGGACCCTAAGTCCCTGAAATCCGATACGCACATCCCAGACGGTTTGCTCTCAAACAGCATCAGTAATAAGGCAGGAGGAAGCAGTCTCCTGCCTCCACCCACCTCTCCTTCATTGACTTTTGTTGATTCGTGCACGAAGTCCAAACAGGCACCACCGAATGCGGCGAACACGAATTTATCTGAGACGGAGCTTCACAAGGGATTTCGGCTTACTGGTTCCAGCGGGAACTTTTTCCGGCGTCGAAGCATGCGGGCCTCAAAAACTCACACTTCACTCCTCTCAGGTGTGGTTGAAGATTCTGATCAAGTTCCGCGACTTTCATTATTTTCTGGCACTGGAATGCCAGCCATTCAGGAGGCAGGTGCGGGTCCAACAAAAAATTCGTCCATCGAACTTAACGAGTTGAACACTACCTCACCCAGTCTCTCGATTCCTACTGGAGATAAGCAGTACCTTGATTCAGCTGCTAGTTCCCTATCGGAGCAGGTCGGCGAGGTTGTAGAAAAGTCTGGACAGAATGAAAGCAGCCGAATCTCACCAAGTTGTGAAAAGCGGTCTGCAATGAAGAGTTTGACCGACGAAAACCCTGGAATACTTGTCCTCACTCAAAACGTTCAAACTTCTTGCCAGGATGTAAAGTCTTGGTGGATGCAGCAAATTCATCCCGAAATACCTCCTGCTAACACAACTTTCACCAAAGATAGTCTTGAAAAAATTGCACGGGGAGCATGGGATGAAAGTGTGGAATCCTTCCTGCCATCGGTGGTGGTGACGAGCCGGCAGCCTTTAGCTAGCCGCATCCGTCGGAGGGCACATCATGGAGGGAAGATTAATGAAAGACAAGAGTCCATTTCCTTTGGAGGTGGAAAGAAGCGATTTCTTAATGATCCCGTAGCATAGAATTCCATCCATTGTGTTCGCCCCAAAAATATACAGCATCATTTCTTTTTCGTAAGCTCAGCTATTTTCATCAGACCTGTTGGGGTTAAGTTTTCATGTCCATTACATCAAGGGCCAGCAATCACATATTATCTAAGACTGCAACCTACTGAGACCTTTTGGATGCAATCATGTGGTTATTTCATAATGGGAGTCGGGGTCGCCAACTCACTGGGTTTACGGAAGGAACTACTTATTTATATTGACTAATCCGTTGAGCGAAGTGATCATTGCAGCGAAATCCCACCACGGGAAAACGAAACAATTCGAGGTAGTGCCTTTTAATTCAGTCCATGTCTATTGCGGTATTTTTGCAACTGCCTGTAATCCTAAATCCGGCTTTCTAGATAAAGACAACCTCGTTGAAGTGTTCAACCAAATAGCATCCGGAGCAGTTCCGATGCTATAACCCTTTCGTCCCCCTATCTCTGGGTCCACAATCTCAGGTAGAGAAGATTACCTTGAAAAAGTCATCTGGCATGGAATTTAGCAATTAATCAGTTTTATGAGGGGACCAAGTTTTGCCTTCCCTTGAGAATCGGCAACGCTCTCTGACGCTCAAGGCTGTTTTAACCCGCCTCCTCTCCACCCAAAAGGCGTATTCAAAGGTCTACACCGTGCGAAGTGTTTTCGTGCTGTTATTATTAGCGTAGGTTGAAGATGTGTGTGACTTGGATAGAAGAGAGCATGCATTTGACCATGTCGACATTAGTGTGAATTTACCTATTCACGCTAAAGCAAGCGTGTCTTAATCTGGGTAAAGTTTTACAGCACATCAAGATATTCACCCAAAGTGGTAAAGTGCCTCTCGGTTATAAAGGCTTTTGTCTGTGTGTGTACATCTCCGATTTCAGTGTGCAAATTTAATTCTGAGCTAAAAGCATGGAGGCGTAATACGTGGTTGCTCGTTTAACCCTACTTCTATGTGTTCTTGATCACATAGGGACTTAGATCTCTAGAGGTTGTGCTTTTGCCCCATGACCTGGCCTTGGGGTTATCAGTAGACCGAAAGCCTTAAAGACGCGATTATTATTAGTTAATTTACTCAAAACATTGACATTTTACAAATTCAGCTAAGACTCAGACACTACGTCGAGTTGGCGTTGGCATTCGAATCCATGCCACCAAATCAAATATGCCAGGCTTTTGAAGTACATCTACAATGAAAACTGGCCAATATTCACAGCTGTGAAGGACCTTAGTCAAATAGATTCATCAGAATACAAAATAAACGAGTAAGTAATTAGTATTAAAGGCGCCAAAATAGCGCGAACCCTCACTTAATATTATTTGTACGACATCGGTGGAAAGTTGCTATATTAGGGCCTGTATCTACAGCATTAATTCTACTAGTAAGTGTTAGTTTTTCAAATTAATACTCAACTTATCCAAACCAGTGGTAGTGCGAAGACCATATAATTCGCCACCCTCAAATGCTAGAGGCAAGAAACGCAATGAAACCATCACTTTTTCAAGTCAAGTTTGTATACATTTTGCATATGTTCTAGAGCGTACATAAAATCTGTTATAAGTTTTATCCTTTAAGGCGGTACATTTCGATCGACACGTCTTATTGGCGGTACTATGTTTTCGTGTGTTCTCTGCGTTTTTAACAAGTTTTAGCGTATGTTGGTAATTTTGTCGTACTATTTATTATAGATTTGGGGACACTTTTGTATCTATTTGATCTTAGCCCCTACCTTGCACACATTCTTCGCGACTCTGAGTAACTAGATATTGAGGAAAATAACACCAAAGTTTCGATCCTTTTAGTCAGTGTGACAACGTATTAGTGTTTTCATTAGTGAATCAAAGTTTATGGTACTTGAAATTATAACGACTCCAAAGATGCGGAAGAGTTGAATGCTCGTGGTAACATCGTTGATTTTTGTACCGATAGGGTGATTTATTATAGTTAAAGTCTTGAATAGCTTATTTAATTACTTTACAGGAGGGTGCAGATGTAAACTTCTCACCACATCCTGGTAATCTAGTGATGGCTGATATCTTGAGAACATTTGCGACCATGATTTAGAGACGTCCCACCCTCTAGCCCCCATTCTTTGTAATATGTACTTTAAACTCGACAGAAATGTTGCTTCATCTTGAAATGCTGCTCTTCATTTCCCCAACTTTGGATCGTAAATTGATTACTGTTCGGTCCGTTTTAATGTATGAGGTCGGTCTTCTCGAATTTCCATGCGACCGATCTTTATCCCTTACAAGATTCAGCCTTGATGGTAAAACATTCTTACGGTACAAATTATTTGTGCAACTTATTTGCTAATAGCCTAACTTAGCGTTAATGAGTGTTGTAATTATTTGTGCGAAGGATGCGTGTAATTGTCTGTGCCTTTATGACATGTATCTTGATAATTGATTTGACAGGTACTTCAGGATTCATAGGTTTAGGTGCTTATTTTACCTCTTACTTCACTGCATTCTTGTATTTTCCTCTTTTTTTAGAGACTCTCTTCACTATGCTGCCCCCCTTCCTCTTGATGCTTTTGCAATTGGTTAGAGGTATACATCCACCACTTTCGGTTAGTCCTTCTGTTGAGTCCGAAAAAATGCTTTTGAAAATTCGGGAAATGTTTGATTTCGGGTATAGCAGCTATATGAAATTCGCATATCCCGAAGATGAGCTTGATCCAATTCACTGCCGTGGTAGAGGGCCCGACCTCACTGACCGAAATAATATCAATGTCAATGACGCTCTGGGCGATTACCAGCTGACCTTAGTAGATTCTCTCGATTCTCTTGCTGTTGGTGTTTTTTTAAACCCTAAATGAATTCTTCTAGGTTTTTGGTAATACGGCAGAATTCAAACGGGCTGTTAAGTTAGTTGCAGCTACCTTGTCTTTCAATAAGCAATCTGTGGTACAAATATTTGAGGCTAATATAAGGTTAGTAGTAACTCATTGTGACCCTTCTATCACAAAGGATATTAGGAGGGCTGTTATCTGCTCATCTATTAATTACTGACCCGCACGAGAGATTCGGTGATCTGCGGCCAGATGGTTACAGCGATGAATTACTCGAACTTGCTCAAAATCTGTGTGACAGGCTTTTAATGGCATTCAAAGTAAGTCAATCACTGGTATTTTGATTAAAGCAGATTATGCTCATGCAGTTATTTTGAAGTGTAAGATATGTGAATGGATCGACTCCCTGGCCTTAGTTATTGCTGCTTTTATGTGCCACATGTTCCGGTAGTTTTGGGCCATTTTAGTAAAAGTAGATGGGTTTTTATCTTTATGCCAGCAAATCCGTCGTACGATATAATTAAAATTGCGATTTGCAGCTTAATTAATTTATATTTTCTCCAAAAGGGAACGCCTACTGGTATTCCTTTTCCTAGGATACATTTAGGCTGGCGGTCAGTTGAGACATTGGGCAGAGTTGACTCCTGCCTTGCTGGCGCTGGCACTCTCCTTTTGGAAATGGGAACCCTTAGTTCGCTTTTGCAAGACCCACGGTATGCCACTCTGGCGCGCAACGCCGTCCTTAGACTGTGGAACTATCGCTCACGCGACACAGGCCTGCTCGGTGCGTCAACCGCTGCTTTGCTAATAAAAATAAGCTTTTCGTTGTAAATGAAACTGACATTGAATTTACTGATTGGTCTTCGTCATCCAATTTGCCTTTTTTCTTGAGCATTGTCGAAATTCGGGGTACTTCTCGATGTCTTGGGAATGTTTTTTAAATAAGCTTTAGTGATGCTGTCTTCTAACACTACTGCCTTTAGCACTTATAATAAATCAAGAAGCTCGTTGATGGTCTTTGTCCTCACGATATTACTATGTAGTGAGCCGGTGTTCTAGCAACCGGTTGTTTTGGTGACTCAAAATTCCTCCTTTTTATGCGTACCTCTTCACTAGATGGAGACAATCCGTTAATTCTCTTAAGCTCCATCTACAAAGTAATAATCTTGGTTTTGCCTCTAAAATTTGTGTAAAAACTTGTCGCTTTTTTTCATAGCTTTACTTCGGCCGTAAATGGCAAATACCACTTTCTGAACATTCATTTTCTGTTTATGTCCGTAAGTGTACACTTTTCTATCTTAATGGAGGATGTCAACCAACTTTCAGGCACTGATATCAACATATACACGGGTGAGTGGATAAATTCAATGTCGGGCGTAGGTGCGGGTCAAGACTCTTTCTATGAATATCTCCTGAAGGTTAGTAGCGACTCTCACAAGTTGTTCTTCGGTCAAAACACTTGTGTTTAGTAAATTTCTTCGTTTCCATGAGCCTTGCCACAAGTTCTGCCTATTTAAAATTTTATTGTCAAGTTTACCCAGAGTAACGATCCATGCATTCTATTCCCACTGCTTTTATTTTCGTGCTTCATGTTCTATTTAACCTATCATTCGTTTGTTCTAATTCCGTGGGGATTAGCATACATGATCTGGAGTTCCCTCATACTTCTACGTAATGCCCTACTGTGGGATAAACTACGATTTTGCTTCTTAGAGTGGGATTCTTTTTGACGACCCCGTGCTGATCCAAATGTTTGAAGAATCTCTAAGAAATTTGCGGCATGGGTTGTGTGGAACTTCTGTGCATCACTATGCATGTTCCGGAGGTCATCCTTCGGTCTATTGGAATATGGATATGTTCACAGGGCAAGTTGTCAATACCTGGGTCGATACTTTGCAGTCCGTCTGGCCCGGAATACTCGTAAGCATTGCTTTGCATTTATTCTTCATATTTACCTTGGACGTACATTGTTGTTTGACATCACTAGATGTTGATTATGCCCTCAACTAATCCACTTTGGTATCTTCGAATAATATCCGTACGCCCAACATTTCTACGAAGTCGGCCTAGTTTTGCATTGAATACTAAGTAGCCTTTCAATACATGCTTATTGCAACTTTTAAGAAAGTTATTAGTAATACGCAATTGCTTGTTGAATTTGATGCTAATAATCAAGCTTGAACTTTTCAAATCCGGAGCAGCTCCATTGCAGCTGAGTTTTTTTCACTACAGGCACTGGCTGGGGAACTTAGGGATGCCAAATGTCAACACGAGCTTCATTTATCAATATGGCGACGTTTTGGTTTACCCCCCGAGCGCTTTAACCTCATTCTAAACAGGTCAGAACTTGCCTTTTACCCCCTCCGTCCGGAATTTGCCGAGTCCACGTATTACCTCTATCGAGCAACTAAGGATCCCGTTTACCTTCGAATTGGAGCCATGATAGTCAATAATTTGGATCATTACACCCGCGTAAAGTAAGCTGCTTCATTCTGTTTTCTTCTACTATTTTGAACCCTTATGTATTATGCGTTGATTCGTTATCGTTCGATAAGTAATCTGTATTTCTCCAGAGTGGCAACTTGAGTTTTGAGTTTTTTTATTCCACTAGGCAAAGGCATGGTTGAAAGTTCCTAGTTTTGCACATTACCTGCTAAACCACATATTTTTCTCACACATTTAGATGTGGCTTCGCAACAATTCACGACGTTGAGGATATGACTCTGGAAGATCGTATGGAGAGTTTTTTCTTGAGTGAAACATTAAAGTACCTATATCTCGTGCGTGCTCTCCGTCCTAGCTATTACTGTTTATGCCCATTTAAGCGTGCTATGTCGGGGTCAGGTGATCGCGTGGGTATAGGTCCACCAATTTTCACTTTAACGGGCAAACTGCATATCTGGCGGATCTGTTTGCCATTTTAATGCTGCAACCTTTTGGTTTAATGTCACGCTGCCAAATATCCACACACCTAGGTGCTAAAAGAGGCATCCTTGGTCTCTCTGCGTAGCTCAACCGTCGTGTAGGTCCAATTAAACTCCTGCTTGCACAAGTTGTTCACTGTTCATTGCGTTGTGCCTTGTGACTCGATTTTAATAGGAAGCGATTTTTGTTTGAAATGCTGGTGGGAACGGCGAAAGGAGTCGACCGCTGCCGTGAAGCCTTGAGATACTAAGCGATTTTTGTGTTGTTGTGTCATTAATGAGTGGTCTTGGTTTGTTCTTTCCTGACTGGGAATGAATTCTGTCTCCTAATATGCATCGATGCTTGACAATATGCATCATTCTTATCCTGAGATAAGTCTTCTATTTTCTGTCCTGCACGTATCGGAAGCCACTCACTTTTCGTTATAATCTTAACTTAAGCTCTTCGATGAATCTCACCCGCTAAACGTGCATGAGGAGGACCACATTTTTACGACACAGGGCCACATCCTCCCCATTAGCCGCCTCCGAAAACTTGCCAAAAGCCTACCTAACAGCCCATTTGAAGATGCTCAGTTTACGAATCACTCGCCATCGGTAGGTCAGTTTCTTTTATAGTCTGTCATGCGTTCTTACAGTTAACTTTTTGAGATAAAAGCGTCAGCCTTGTCATACCTGAATAACCGAAGTATTCACGGGGTCGTTCGCCAATAGACGAAATAAGTTGTTCCCTTCACTTTGTCTAGCTAAAAAACTTTATTCACTGTGGTTCAACATTCGCTCGAGCCATTTCCGGGCTCCAATACAGTTAATTCCTTAGGCATTCATATTTGGCAATCTTCCTCAATTTTTTAGTGTGAATCGAATAGTTGGGAAAGATTCCTTTGACTCCTGATATCCCTCTTCAAGTGCTTTCTCTGCTGACCTCCATACAATTTGTATACGGCCTTTTTAATAAACACTGCCGCTGGATATCACTTTGTTCTCTTTTCAGATGAGGCAAGCATCTAATTCAACACTCATTTAGACACCCAGCTTCACTTAATGAAGGCTAGAGCTGAGATCTGATGACACATAAAAGCCGAAACGTTCAGTCTTTTACCTTAACGGAGGAGGCGCCAATCCAACCGTAGAGTGAGGTCAGGCGGAACACGTGCCATTCGAACTAGGCAAATCAATAGGAACAGCTCGAATTCATAGGTGTAGTGTGAGGATTCGCACCGAAGGGAAAGAAATGGGCGCATTCGATACTACCGAAGCCTCCGGAGATGGCAATGGAGTAAACCCCTTCATAGCTAGCGAGAGTCCGACCATGGAGGTTCTACGAAGCTTAACCTTTTTTGTCGGTGAATTTGAACCACGACGCGGGATTTCTGCCGATCTTGCTCGTCGATTAAGTGCTTTTCCGACCAAAACCACCAACCTGGAGGAGAGGTATCGCCGCAGCGAAGAACGTGTTAGAGTGAGTTTCCCGATTCACCTTAGGTGGGGAGTATGTCATCCGCACCAGTGTCGGTTGTGATGGATTGCTTGACATAACAGTAGCGATCAAGAGCAGGAGCTCTTTCCCGTGGGATCAAATTACCTTTTTCCAGAACTTGCAAGATAGCATAATTTATGATCCGTTTTGGTTGCAGAGATGGGTACAGGTATGTGTCTGTGCACAAGATTGAACGTACACAAGCCTATAGATGAATAGTTGTACAATAGCCCAAATCCTTCAGTGTCTCATCATCACAAAGGCATGCAGGCTAGCAAGCGATAAACCTGGTCCATTAAGCACCCTTAAGTTCCCTTACCAATTCAATAAGGGGCTTTTATCAGTAAACATGGATATAAGCCACAAATTTAAACCCACCCATCTTGTCGAAACAGATGATCAAAGAGGAAAGAGTGCGCAAAGTTCACGAACATTACCAACACGTAATGTCCACCGCAATGAAAAAGAAAAGACAACGACAAACGGGGAAGATGAACGAATGCGGAAAGACATGCGCGGAATAACCCGCGGACGCATTTAAATGGAAGCACGCCGCTAATCTGGGACGATCATTACCTTTCGGTTTCATGGGTATCATAATTTCACCTCTCTTCAATAGTTCCGTTTGTGTAGCCCTTATTTGACATAAATTAATCACCTTCGTCAGGTCATTCTTACCGAACTCTGCGGGCATGGGTACTGTGAATAGCCTCGTTTCCTGATATTGACTCAGACGAATTTCAGCAATAAGGCTAACGTTTCCCAAAATGCGATGAAGTGGTAATGGTTGGCAATTAGTGCCTTCGTACACAAACAGATTCTATTTCCTACCACAATATGTGAACAAGTAGTATGTACAGGGTATTAAAGTACCAGAAGCATCGCAAAGTTCGGAACATTAGGGCTGATGACCGCTTGAAGTCACCTGGAGAAAGGGGCAGATAAAAGAAAAATTCGCGTCATACCTTTCTGGCGGCTTGCAAGCGATCTCTGATATCCTTCACGCGTTGGTACTGCTTACGAATATCCTCATCAGTAATAACAAAGTTCTGCACTGTGAAATAAACAATATGCAATTCATACCTTTACATATGGTTGATTTTGATTTAGCATAGCACAAGGATTCTGCTCAACTGTCCTTTCCTGACCAGTTATAGGCCCATGTTTTGAAGACAGCGAAACAATCAGATTCTGTAATAACTGACTTTTGTTATATCCAGGTACACCAGCCGCTAGAGACCAGTGAATTCTTACAAATAACAACCCACATTCGATCCCCGGTGGTAGGGTGGAGCGCATAAGTGTTTTCCCATCACGATGGTCGACAGCATAACGATCGGACAAACGACGCTCCGAGAATAACTGGATTGTAAGGATAAGCGAGGAAGATCTACCTGTTTTAATGACTCCTTTATTGGCGACTTATCGGATCGATTACTATCCGTATGATTTAAAACTATGACGGGTTTCGGAAAATTCGGGGTTGTGTTTCGCTGAAACCAGTCGCATTCCGCATCCTCTGTCTTGCATTCTAAAAAGAGTAAATAAATTAGAAAGGTACTTTTGACACTGCTTTGCTCGCCGAGGTTCGGAACCCTATGTTTCAGCAATGGGCTTGAAAACTTTCCTGTACGCCAGTCAAATGATGAAATATCAAATTTGTCTCCAAGTACATTTTGCAGCTCCTTTTGCGTACGAACCTTCATTCCACTAGGGCTAAAAGGAGAATAATGATGCCCACAAACCTACGACACATAAAAGACTATGGTTTTCCCACTATTTAACCCATCCGGTCTCAGGATCTCTTCCCGCTTCCAACCGACCGGAAGAGCCGAGACTGACTTCTGTGTAATAGGCATTGTATGATTAATTGTCACTTTTTGAAACATCATGTTTTGAGCGATTTGCTTATTGACACTTAAAGGCGATTGTGACACATACTTGGGATGGGTTGCCATCCGTAGCCTAAATAAGCCATGAAACTTTGGCTGCAGGACGAAATGGACACAAAAAGGTGTTTGTTAAAAGATTTATGTGTGGCTCATGCACAAAAAGGAGTCCATCAATTATTTCATAGTCATGCGCCTTATTAAACTCTATGCCTTTCCAAAACCCCTTTTCCCTTTTTACTATTATGCAAACAATCTTATTATTTTTGGTGAAGTACACAGTTCACAATAAATTGCCAGACTAATTTTAATCATAGTTTTATTCTTTTGCAAAAATTGATGTGGTCTACGGCTGCATCATTTACTTAAAATTAGTTAAACACCAACTGACTTTTAAATGCCCGTGTTGACTAAAATAGTTCCACAAGCTATGGAGAACTTTAAAAACTACGTTACCGTTAACTTTTAAAACGATCATCGCAGTGCTTGATTTTGCCGGGGCTTTCATCAGTGTTCATTTGCGTCGTTCTTCATGTCCAGTGCTAAAAGGGGTGCAACTTCTAATAATGACTCCGATACGTCGTTGTCAAGTCTTGAGGTTATTTTATTCGTGTTGTTTACTTCAAACTTAGGGCCAACCACCTACCAAGCAGTCGAAATCCTCCAACAATATAAATCCTGAAAGGTCTGCGAACGGGGACAAAATAATCGATTTGACGGGCAAAAAGTACGTCTCTGTGCGCTCCTTCCGTAATCGAGTATTTGTCGACATCCGTGAGTATTATGAGGATAAGAATGGTGGAGGATTGAAACCGGGGAAGAAAGGTATTGCTCTCGTACTTTGTGGCTGCCCTGATATGTTCTTTCTGGGTGTAATTCCCTAACTGAATCTTTCTTCGCGTTAAATTTTATTCTTGTTTTAGGTATTTCTCTGAACAGTGAGCAGTGGGAAAACCTGAAAAACCTTGTCGAGGCCATAGACTCTGATATAAAGGGGAAAAACCCCTAACTATTTTTATAAATCGCCAACGGTTATGGTGCAATAAATCTAGTCTTTCGTGATGTACCCGTCTGCCACCTTACTCTCGTTGATTGTCAGGTTCCGCTTGCTTCTACAAACGTCCATGGTATTTGCTTGGCCATGTTTGGCTGGTCAAGCTTCTGCACTTCGCCAGGAATGAATCAAAGTACGTCTGGGACGAATTGCTTCACTTGCGATATGTTGCAGTCACCTACGCTACACTTTTGAAGGGTCGCGAACTGTCCCGCATGTCCCGAGGTATTTGGTCTCGGCTAACATCGTGCACCTGGTGCCGCACAAAATTACCCCTGAACCTCCGGTAACATGGACAAAGACCGTCTTTAATCTGCAACAATTTCGTTCCTAGACACTTCTCGCGCGGCATTCGCTACAACTTGAACGGTTGACTCTGCAAAAATCAGCAAGTTTGCAATTGAAACCAGTGAGACGGAAACCGGAAGCAGTGGCGTAAGCACGCCTTGAGCACAGGGGGCTGAAAGAACCAGTGTGGTGGAATAGACAGTGTAATACACAGGTTTCAAGAGTCCATGTCAAGAATGAAAAGCATTTCTGGGTTTGCTAGTCCAGCATCCTTGAAAGAAGGGGGGTCCGCTGGACTGTTTGGTTCCCAATCATCTACCTGCCTGGGTGGAATCTCGTCGATGCTATTGTTGCCGTAATTTTCCCCGTTGGGAATGTATTCCTCAATGTCGCTTTCTACCTCTGGACGACATTCGATTATTCGCTTTGGGTAATTGGATTCTACGGCGAAATGCTTTGGAGCATCCTCCTGGGAGATTATGAAGTAGTAGAGAAGCTAAAAGGATATAATTTATGTGTATTTCTCATGGCCAAGTAAAGAACAAAATTGGTGAACATTGCACTTAGTGATTCGTTACATTTACGGCAAAACTGCTCAGAAGTCTAGGATATATTGAGGTCTCACTTTCACCGAATCCTTGACAGAAAACAGGCGCTGAGCGCGACGCCCATTGGGCAATTTGATGGAGAGTCGAACGACCTCTGCGGAAGCGGATGTGGAAGGTTCGGCGGGGAGGGAGACGGCCCAACGGCGTTGGCGGCGAAGTCGGGCGCGAGAGAGAAGCCTCTCGCGGCGCTGTGTCTCTGCCGTCTCCTGAGCAAGGCGAGCTTCCGCCTCAGCGTGCGCAGCGCGTTCTGCCGCTTTTGCCCGGTCCCGCGCAAGTGAAGCGGCAAAAGCTTCGTCCTGTTCCTGTCGCAAGCGCATTGACAGCTCACGTTCCGCCCTGTAGCCAACCCAAAAAGTTACACATCCGCTCAGAATTCATCTGGAAAATTATCAATTTATGATCGATGTACTGATACGCGTCGAATGCAATCATGTTGCTCTAAGTTGATGACGCTTAAGAAAGTAATGTTTTCTCAAAGTAGAATGGGCAGCACAGAGAACCTAGTCGCAGTGAGACCAAAAGACTGAGTTCGGAGCGCACGTTCATCACAAAAAAAAAAAAACAGACAGATGTGTTTTGAGACGCTAAGAAGCTTATGGGAACCTAGGCAAGAGAGTTCCATTTCATTCATGATAAATTTAGTTCTCAGATTATTTGAATGCTCCACATGATAGTGTGAAGGTGCGGGAAAAAGCAGGCTTCGTGTTCCGAACATACGAGCAAAAAGATAAGTTGGCCTACCTTTCGGCTCGTTCTGTCACCAACACACCCTGGTGGCCATTCATTATGTTCGTGAGATGTTGAATCAAGACGGGTGCGCTAGTGAGACCCTCAATTCGGCCAAGAAGAGCCATACGGGTAGGCGAGCCGAAGGACGTCTGTGAGTATGCTTTAAAAAAAAGAACGGGATTACCTTGAAAGTGCCACATTAACTAATTCCACGAACTAGGAAAGCGACCTGTTCAGGAGTTAGACTTTTAGCTAGGATTTTTGCGTTTATAACGATCGTCGCGAAGCTTTGAGCGCTTCACAATGGCCCACATCAAAGTCTTAGTTTGGGGCCTGTCTAATTCAATTCTGAAATAACTCGTAAAGTTCATAACACTATTAACTCAGGATAGAATTCTATGAGACTGACCAGGATTACTAGACAAACCAACAACACCGATGAAGGGGTACGTATTTTCTCTTAGAATCTGAGAGACACGATAGCCCTCTGCAGAATTGACATTGCAGCCCCAAAACAGCAATTGTTCCGTGTTGTTGAGGAAATCCAGAAAAATTGGGTCGAGAAGGGTATCACTGAAAACACGTAGAATTAATGTTACAAGTTAAGGCATTGGTATCATCAAACTGCATCTAATTGAGGCCCAAAAGTAACGTGGCTTACCGACAGAACGCATCAGTGTCCTCATGCGAGTCGCCATGGAGGTAAATAATTAAAAAGCGCAAACTTTGCTTGGCTTCCCTCAAAGCCTCACTGTAAGTACCATTATAGAAAGGGGGCAGTGGTAGTGAACGCATTACCGCATCTACATCACTTTCATCCTGACCTCCGTGATCAGCAGACAGGTACTGTTTCTTAAAATCTTCAATGAAGTTGCGAACATCGTCCGCGGAATCAGCTATCGCTAAGGAAAATACATGAATTCGTTACGAAGCGAACACAGAGAAACTATGTTTCATTGTGTACCGAAGCGCATATAGGATCGAAGTTCTCATTCAATTAGTGTAAAACCACGTGAATGACTATTTATTAATAAATAGTTCTCAAATCCAATTCAGTACTAAGCAGGCCAGGCAAAACAACCTTAAAGTAAAAACAAGCATTTGGTAGGTGATGAATTATAAACGATGACAGGAACTATTGCAAAAGAAAACAGATACAGAACAATCAAAAAAAGCACTGAGTAGCCACGCCACCCATAAAAATGCACTTCACTACAACTAACTTACAACGACGAGAGTCTGACCAAATGAAAGACACTAAAATTAACAAAATGAAAAAATATGACAGAATAATTCCCAAAATACCAAGAGGGAATACCAAACAACGGTACACTGATAAATTGTGCGCGCAGCACAAATTAAAGAGAAAGGAACAAGATGCATAAAACTGCCGAATATCGGGATAGTTAAATAGTAGCAAGAACCGAATGGAGTCAATATATTTTAAGGCTAGCGTAATTGAACTTACATAGATATTGGAACAGATCACAAAATAAGTTGCATGCAAAGCGAAGTGGAGCAAACATAAATGAGGAAAGTTGTATGTACCACGGAAGTCGATCGCGTGGAGCATAATAGATATACTGATTCTGTGGTGACACATCAATCTAGAAATGAACGATTGATGTGCTGCTTACCATGGGAGGAGGAAGGTTTCTTCTACGAACTCGTTGATCGCTTGGATCACCATAACCCATAAAATTGTGGACAGCCCTCTAAAACCCAGGTTAAGAAAAAACTGAATTGCCTCGAGGTCCCAACTACTTGATTCAAGGATATTTTTTGCGACTTCATCCTCGTTGATGCCGGAGATATCCTACGGCTCAACTTAAGGAATACCAAGTCGTACTTTAAAATGCGCGAGGGCCGACAACTGACGCGCATCCAATTGCGACTCGCCCCCAGAAGACGTAACCTCCTGCAAATCTTCCCTAGCCGACGCCATCCGAATAACAATGTGGGCTACAGCATATCGGTCGTCCAATTAAAATCGTGACATAAACAGGCCTATTAAACAATATGAAAATGGGAGAATTAACAATTCTTTTAGAAACTGCTTGTTAGAAATTTATTACACCACAAAACAGATAAAATAAGACGCCGAAGTGTTCATAACATCAATATTTTCCAGATCTGCAGCCAGAATATGAATTAGGCTGTTGCAGTAGGAGACAATTACTTTGTTCAGGCAAATTGAACCAAGTTCTCTTATTTTCCTAAAGCCTTTGTTCATTTTTAAGCCGATTCTTGGTCACCAACAACTGCTTGCAAAGCGTTAATGCGTAGCCTTGGGACTAGCCCACCTGGCGAATTTGCAATAACGGTGTAGCGTCCGCGACTTCCTTAAAGGTAAAAGAAGGCTTATTACTAAGACAGAATGTGTATTGTGGAAATAGATGTGTTAAGGGCTGCTGGCATGGCTCAGAGGCCAGCCAACTGGCTAGTACAACACGGCAGTTCGAACAAACAAAGCAGTACACAGCTCCTCTCTTCTTTCGAGCCTCGTTCCCGACGTTCCTCTTAGTCATCTTCTCGTGTCAGCCATCACAGCGTAATCAGTGCTGGGAGGAGCACCCACGAGTTAACCGTGCCAGTTATCGAAGTTCGAACGCATGTGTTCTTGTAGAGCCATCAATTACGCGTAGCATCGGTGAAGCAAAGGCGTGTTTCTGAATTCTCCTCTCTCATACTAGTGTCCAAATTCAATGATGGAGGCATGAATCAAAGTTTTCGAATGGACTGAGACACACGCAACACACATTGTGATTACAGGCTTTTTGATGTCGTGGGATGGACCCGAGAGCATCGTAGGACCTTAAGCAAATAGGGCAATTGGCTCCCATAGGAACAGAATGAACGCGTCAAAGTGTGCAAAATATAAAACGATACTATCTGTTGATATGCATTTTGATGAGGAGAGGCGAGTCGCCCAAGAACAGGAGAGAGAGCTTACGGATGATGCTTAACCACAACGTAGGTGATCTCTCTTGGCAGTTCCACTGCGCTTGAAGTTCACGTCTAGTGAAGGGAGGGAGATGCCGAAGATGGACGTCGATCTTAGCCCTTCTGTTATGGGATGTCAGAGTTTCTCCTATCTGTGGCACATGTACTTCTTTCACACCGCCTAAGTTTACCACAAGCGGTATAGATCATGATAGAAATCCATTAAAATGGGGTCTGCTTTCCGCTGCTGCTGATGTAGCGTCCCGAAACTTTCTTGAAAGTAAAAGAAGACATAGTTCTAGGGTGGAATACATATATTCTGGAAGCATAGCTCGGAGATCAGCCGGTCCGATTAGAAAAATATGGCCACCCAAGTCACCAAATCCGGCAGTTTGAACAAAGTATTACACAAGGGGACCCAAAAAAAGCCCCTTTATCAAAACCACGAGTTAAAGAATCAACCTATTACATAGCCCTCCTCTTACTTTGTACATCATCCCTGGTGCTCTCTTTAGTCCGATTTCCTGTGTCAGCCATCACAACGCATTCGATGCTGTTAGAGAACTGTGCATGACACTAATTTACAAGCACCTTAGAAGATACTTGACCTCAAAGCCGCTAAGCCATACTGGTAACTCTATTGGGTCTGCAATTTCGTCCTGTAGGAACAGAATTCGATGATGAGGAATTTTTTGATCATCACATGTATTTATTTCTAGTCGAAGGGTACTGGCCCAATAGCTGAGACCGAGCATTGTTTCTTGAGGGTGCGGTTATGTTCTTAGTCCTCCTTGATGCGTTGTTTTTACTTCAGAGCTTCTTAGCCTTTTCCATCTGTGTTCTAGCCACATTATAAAGAGATGGATGATGTGTTGCATCTCCACATATTCAATCCGTCGTACAGGTACTGTAGTTGGC
Organism: Taenia solium; assembly: GCA_001870725.1. Lineage (NCBI taxonomy): Eukaryota > Metazoa > Platyhelminthes > Cestoda > Cyclophyllidea > Taeniidae > Taenia > Taenia solium. The sequence continues at coordinate 867,642 of MIEF01007041.1, read as the reverse complement.
TCTGCGCTGAAACCCTTGCAGATGGTTCACGGTAATCTTCACTTCCGTCATTAAAGGCATCCCCATAGCACATGGGATTGAGGCAGTTTCTGAAGGTAGAAATCATTTCCAGTCCTCCAGTTATGGGACGCAACTAATTCTCTCAACAGCAGCGTGCGCATTTCTTCCGCTCCAAAGAGATTTATCATCCAGGCAGTACCATTTACAATCGAGTTTGCCTTCCACTGCCATCAGCATAGCGCCTCCTACCTATCATGCGGAGATTAGAGCTACTGCCATAGCCCGGAGGCCAGCTGATTCTGCAAAAGCGCGATGGTGGCTACTCAAGGTAAATCTTTTTTAAAAGAACGGAAGGTGTATTCACAACTAAGGTGTTAAATTGCTCCCAACGATTTATGCATAATCCTTTCTCCCTCAAGTGGTTGAAAGAATCCAGTTTTGTTTTACGAAAAGAATTTTGTTAAGTCCCAGAGGCTAGCATAAATGGGCCTAACAAAAGCGAGCACGAGTACTTTATCCAATCTTAATCAGTTTATGTGGGGAAGCCAAAGAGTGTTAATCATTTGAGATGGCTTGCTTAAAACCGCAGGGTTTGATGTAGGGAGAAATGAACGTGCTGTAGTACCTTGTTTGTTCTGACCGCCAGTTTCGGTTTTGGTCACTTAGATAGCCCTATTGCCCCAACCGGGTGGATTGGCCTCTGGGCCATGCCAGTGGCCCCATTCCCTCTGTTTTCTAAATATATGTATTCTGTCTTAGTATTATGCCTTCTTTTGCTCTCAAGGAAGTCTTGGGACGCTACAGTGCTGCACATATTTGCAAAGATTATCCGCCCATTTAGGTAAACTTATACATATTTCTCTTTATTTGTTTAGAGCTTAGATACTTTCTCGATGCGTAGCATGCTATCTTAGAAAAGAAGGGGTTTGCTAAAAATTGCGGAAAGTATACCGCTCCGAGAGTTCGCTAAAGATGCAACAAACCAAGGCAGTCGTAAAAGGAATCTTCCCTTTCCTCCTCTTCCCTTGTTCCATCGCTGCTATTGGGAGGCTGGGTGTTGCGTGACATCTTTATTATGATACAGTCGGGAAATCAAGATAGGTGAATATCTATGATAGGAGTGTCTCAGACTCGTGGGGGAAAACGCGTTCGCCTACGACAAGGTTGTAAATTGTCCTCCTACCTCTGGTCTGCAAAGTATATTTGAAGCACATATGTGTTATAATAAAATGAATAGAACGTTATTAAAGTGCAGAACAGACGGAGAGTTGTTATCACGGTACAAAAGTCATCTTACAGGGCGGTAATACTGTTATTGGAAAGTAACAAAAAATACAATACACTTGCTTGAGTGGACTTTTTGTTTTAGAGACAGAAAATAAGTGCATTTCTCGCAACGAATTCAACACTTTCGATGCCCGAGAGGAAAATGTGCCCTGAACACACTTCAAATTTTAGTTTACTGCCTTAAGAATGCGTGGAGGAGTTGGACGAAGACAAGCTCTGCTTATCACTGATGAATAAAGGGGTACAGTTATCGCGGTTTAAGAGAGAAGCACTGAGCCTATTACAAAACAAACCATTGAATCAATGTATCTCTAATTGGAGGTACAAATTGTCAGACCTCAATTCCTCCGTACTGCGGCTGTGGTGATCTAGAATTGTGCATGCCTTTGCGTTTGACCAAGACGACAATTCAGCCTCCACAAGCTGAAATTCAGCTAGCAGCCGGTCCTAGAATTTCTGTATGCTAGTAATGCGCATTCTTCCGTGGCGCTTAGGTTTATTACAACTGTAATAAAAATTAAGGGGTTATAAAGCCATGCGATGGAAATGAAAAAGGGCATTTTGACACAATAGTTGCGTTTTTCTGGAAGGATTTCCGGCCATAATACCTATCAAGTCAATAAGGTCCTGCCAAATCACCCACGCAACGTGATCTACGCATTAATAGAACACAGTAATCTATCTCAAATGTTCTTAGTCAAAGCTTCGTTATCAGTCCTCCTGTGAGCCACTTGTTTCGCGGTGTTTGTTAGGCCGAGCTTTTAGTTTTTTAGATTATTAGTTTTCAAATTCGAAGTTTTGTGTGACTTTAACCGGTTTCAACGTTTTTAGCAGTGATGTCTATGATGGTATTGATGCCCTTGGTCCCCAATTGGAAACTCCTTCGTGTTAAAATACACTGCCCTACATATGCGTGTGAGTCGACGTGATGAATGTTGTGAAGCTGAATGGCGTCAAGGTTTATAATTTAACGACTGATAGGTCTTTGCCAGAGTGGGCTTCAAGAGCCGAAAAACGAAAACTCTTGGCAAAGGATCCTGGGGCCGAAAACCACATCGAATTGATTCATGAATTGGAAATGCCAGACACGTCGACGTTTATAACCTGCTCGCCGGATCAGAAGTACCTATTTCTTCTCGGTCGTTATAAGCCTCGTGTTCGTTGTTATGAGCTTGGAAATCTTTCCATGAAGTTTGATCGCTGCGTCGATTATCTTCCTACTCGAATGACGTGCTTGAGCGATGACTACTCGAAGTTTGCATTACTAGAAGAAGAACGTTGGATTGATGTGCATGCAGCTGGCGGCCATCACTTCCGGTTCCGAGTTCCAAGACCTGGTGTTGATATACATTACACTCCGTCCAAGTGCCATCTTCTTATCCCGTCTACTGGCAATGCTGTTTATCGAATGGATTTGTGTGAAGGAAGGTTTGCTGCTCCCTTATTATCTCCCTCCTCTAACGCATCAGAGAGCTACAGCGCAAGTTGTTATATGCCTGAACTTGACGTCCTCCTCTCTGGTACGACTAGGGGTATCGTTCAGGGCTGGGATCTACGAAGTGGAGAATGGACTTTTAACCTAAATGTGTGTTCTTCAGCTCCAAGACCGTCAGATTTGAACACTTTTGTCCATTATTCCTGCTCAAATCTTACTCACAGAGATCCACTTAGCTTCGCTGTTGGTACATCTGAAGGTCTAGTACACGTTTATGACATCCGTCAAACTGCAAGCCCATGGCACACTAGGGACACCGAATACAGATGGCCAATCAAGGCGATCAGTTTTTACGATGACAAAGTTCTGGCAGTGGTCGCTCATTGCCTGAAAATATGGAACATTGACACAGGTAAAACCTTTGTGGGATTCGAAACCGGCCCCTTCGACATAAACTGGATGTATCACTTCCCGAAGAGCGGACTTATTATGCTTGCGAATGATTCACCGAAAGTTCTGCGTTATTTCATACCCCTGCTCGGGGAAGCACCCTACTGGTGCAGTTATCTCGACCAACTAGTAACTGAAGTCGAACATGATGTGATGACTATGTATGACGGGTATAAATTCCTAACAAGACAGCAGCTACTTGAATGCGGTATGATGGACCTCGTCGGCACTCGGTTTCTACGCGCATACATGCATGGCTACTTTGTTTCAAACAAACTTTTTATGAAAATTCAGGAGAGGATCAATGCAACTACCCCTTACCCGAGATCTGTCGCCCCAACTAACGTACAAACCGTTGCAAAAAAGGATGAGAAGCAGACAATAATCACCCTGGAGATGGAGGAGGCAGCCAAAGATAAGCGATTTTCTAAGTTGAAGCTTTCCAAAATGACTTATGATACTCCTAACTCGGGATCCGACCTCATCCGAATCCATCAGGCTCGTCTAGAGAAAAAACGACAAAAAAAAGAGCTCCGCAAGGCGAGAGCAGCACGTGCCAACGCTCTTATCCAAGGAAGAGACCAAACGTGACATTACTACTTACTGAACCTATTTATGTAAATAAAATCCTCAGATTTGTTACTACCACTTTTCCATTGCTTGGTTTTTACAAGAGTCGTTTCGGAGGGTGAATTCCTTTTTCAGAGTTATGAACCGAGGTAGGCGTCGCGGCGGTGCAAATTCAAGTCTTGCGAGCCTTCGCGATGGTGTGAAACGAAGGCTATTTGATCCATACATTGTGCCCGTCGCTCCTGACCCTCGAATGGTAATTGGTCGGCTGATTCCTCTTTCTTTCACTGAACCTCAAATTCCCTCGGCATTACCACAATTAGATTCCAGTTCATCTCATAGGAAACCAGAAAAAGCTTTGGAAGAAGACTTCCAACTACAATTGGTAGGTAAAATTGGCTAACTTAAGGCGGTTGTCAGTTCACAACCAAAGCAGTTGTAGATTACGCCTTGGGTAACTCAGTGGAAAAGCGGAAACTATCTTCCAAAGTGGGAGGCATTAAATTAACAAGGTCCACAGCACCATCGGTCCAGGGCGTACAGTCTTCTATCGCTCACCTTCTCATGAAAACTGACGAGATAGCCTTCTGGGATAGCAACATTCTCTCCCTCTTCTCAAAGCCTTCTGAGTGGTCAGTTTGGCAAGCTGGAAACGGATAATTTCACCGTATTTTCATTTTTTGCTTGCGTTATCAAAGCGATAAAGCTTAACTCGCACTTTCTCATGCCTTACAAAGGTACCCAAGCGAGCTCACTGACAAGTTAAAAAGGAAATCCTCCACCATGTCAGGCTCAGCAAAGCGTGTTAGATTTGACGACTCTTCAAAGGTGGTCGACGGCGATCGTTCAAACGAGATGGTACCAGATCAGGTTCTACTCGATGCTGCCGAGATAAACGAAGGTAAACGCTCTATTCTCTTTATCAATCGAAGTCTTCTTAAAATTGGCTTACCACCTAAGTCTAACTAGCATCACCCAGTCACAAACGCCATTATTGAAGAAGTAAAAGCCAGCTATGGGTTCAAGCCTTTAATTTGGCAAAATGAAAAATAAGGCAAACGAGAACTCGATTCCTTGTACCATTGGTTTTACGATTTCTGAGACCTGAAAAAATGAGATTATTAAATTGAAATTTCACCTTCATCAAAAAGGCAATGTATGGTTTGAAAACATCGAAAATATTCAAAACGGATCATTGAGGCCAGTGTAGCTTTTTCTTTAAAATCACAGATGTTGATGGCGATAATGTATTGAAGGAAGGGGTAGATGAGCCTGCGGAGGCGGAGAACCAGGAGGATAAGGACTCCGAGGAAGGGCGGTGGAACGGGGAGCCGGTGGAAGAGGAAGAGGAGGAGGGTGACGACTATTGCGAGACCTACTTTGACAACGGCGAGGGCGACATAGATGATTTCAACGTGCAATTGTATGAAATGGGTGAGGAACCTGATGGTAGCTCCTACTATGACTGATATGTACATCTTCACCTTCACATTGTGTATTTACTATTGTTGCGGTTACAGCCCTTACCCGCGTCCCCAATTTAAAGACATTAAGTGTCGATCCTAGCGAAATGTTGTTCCAGGACAACGCAATCAGAGCGTTATGGTTTCGCAAAACTTGACACCATGCGTAACTTCGAGAGCCAACTGTTAATACGTTCGTGAGATGGCCGGAGGGAATTCTGGCTCACCTACCTGGTCACTGGTAGTCCGGCATACTCGTCGTCTTCTCGCGCGAAGTAGAGCGTTTCTGTACCGGAGCCTGCGGAGGCAGCGGGCTTTTCCTTTACCGTTTCTACGGCAGGCGCAGTGGTTGTGCGCCCTTTGACTGTGTGAGCGTCAACACGAGCGTGGTAACAGACAGCGTCAATGGGGAGTCGATCGGCGAGGTGGCTGAGCTCGTAGGGGCACGGATAACAACGGCCGTTCTTCGCCACCTCCAGGGCTGACTCAACTGCGGCTCGCAGGCGAGTGGCCCGTGCAGCCAGCTGCTTGCAGTGAACCGCAACCCCAAACTGGTTGAACTGGCAGTTCTCCAGCACCGCTATCATTTGGCGCTGGGAGGGAAAACCGAGACTGCGCTCCGAGAGAGCATATAGAATGTGGTTGAACTCGCGAATCCACTGTCCATGGCTCACCTGAAAAGGAAGCCGTCTTTCAGTATTTGGGGAGGCTTAATTACCGAGGGCGCTCAGAGTTGTGGTTTCTTTATATGATTCCTGATAGATGGTGCGCCGTTGATTAATTTCGATACTGGGTGGATTTGTCATTTAAAGCTTGCGACTATCATTACGGTTTGAAAGCTTCGGCGAGTATTTATACTCAAGGCTACGAGTCGGTAAAATTGTGTCAAATCCAGAGTAACCAAGGGTCTTTTGGAACTGGTACTACTTTCATCTTATGTCGTATTCGTCTATGGATTCCGGAAAATATACCGAAGTTAGCATAATTTGTTGGTTGAAATTAAATAGAAGATAATTTTCTTCAATTTGAATCGCTACTGCAATACGATGAAGAAGATTATAAATATGGACTTAAAAAGGCGTTTGTGGGAAACACTCACCAAGACAAAGTGGCCAGCATAACCCATGTTTTCACAGGAGATCTCGTCAGGAAAGGAAGAAACGTGTTCGATTTTAAGTTGGTGCAGGGAAGATGCGAAGGCCTGGGACACTGGTGGCTGTCGAAGGGGTAGCAGAACCGGCAAAAGAGGGGTGTCTGTGAATCTTTCCAGTGAGCCAATAGGCGGGAAATCAGGAGTCGGTTTGATAGATTGGTTCGCAGCAAATTCGCACAAGTCGAAAAAGAAGTTGAGTGCCCTCCAGAATATCTTTAAATAGCGCAAAAGTGGGAGTACTTATTTGAAAGGGTTGGCAAGTTATAGAAAGCACATGGGTCACAAGACTTCAGTGTACAGTTATGTGACAACAAGTAGAAGCAAACGCAAATGCACTGAGAATCGTAAGGCTCGCCTCAAGTAAGCTAGTAGGCAAGAAGTCTTAAGACAAAAACTAAACCGGCAACAGTGACGTGCAAACCTCAATTATCAGCTTCCAAGGTGAATTAAGCTAGAAGAAAGTGAAACCTGGTGACCAGTTAATCTGTTGACTCGAACCGTGCTTCCCACCTGATGGCTGCATTCGCCCTGACACTCGCGCCACATTTGACACCCCATATGACTGGACTTCGCTTCAGTGATAAACTCATGAAGTTGTGATCTAGGTTTTCCATTGTTCAGACCGAAATTCTGTAAATACAATGTATGGTAAATGCAGGCACTTACTCGCTCACGCATTAGAGGATTTGTGAATAAAGGGATGGATTTTCGTTTGTAACTTCGCTGAATAGCTTCTCCAGTCTGATCCAAGAGGAGTAAATATATTGTAGAAGATATGTGCACGCCAGATGGCTAACTTGTACAATACTGTTTAGCATTAAATATGCAATGCATGGTTGACCAGTTGGATAGAAGACTGCTGGTGGTACACTGTGCAAATAAGTATCTCTGTATCACACCATTATAATGATCAAAGTAGTTGAAAAGACCCACCAGACACGCCACAGTTTAATGCTGACAAGCCTGTAGATGTTGGACAATAGTGACATCACAAATTGCACTTACAAAAGCACGCACACTCGCAGGCCATTGGTACCAGGAATATGAAAACCCGTACTAAACTATAGCCAACAGAGGAACGTGTGCTAGCAGCTACGATAAGCGAACTTGCTGGTATTTTGATCTTTTAAACATATGATTCAGTAAAAGTGGTTAGCAATACAGGGTTTCAACAGTGGGAACTCTAAACGCTTCCAGTAGTTGGGTTAACAATGAAAATGATTAAAGCTCTACGCGTACACAGGAAGCCCTCTTCAGATCACTGGCGAAAATTCCGTCAATTTGCAGGTTTTTAAGGCTATTTCCAACATCGGTCGCCTGGGCTTCTCCGACTTGCGTAAGCCCGGTATCCAAGTGACCTTTGTTAGATGAGTGTAAAAGCGAAAACCGAACCTTGAATAATTTGCGTCAAATTTTCGTTAGTTTGTGCACTATAAATCAATACCAAAACCTGAGTCTTACTGTCGTACTACAGTAAGGTAGAAGCAGATATGATCCTTTGGTGCCATTGAAAATCACACACAAATCTCATATTAGCGCTTAATTACTCCATCCTGAAGGGAAGAGTAGTGAAGAATAAGTTAAACTGTATAAGAATCTATGAGTCTTCGCATGAGACTATTATTTTAACTAATAATAACTTTACTTAGCAACATTTGTCCTGGTAACGGTCAACTAGTTAGTAGTGTTGTCCTTAATAAGGTGCTTAAAAATTAATTTAAGCGTTAACTCCCATGCTATAATACAAAACACAATGTTTTAACCCTTTGGAGTGATTTTCGTCAATGCTGCACGAATAGAATCGAGTAGATTTTCAGAAGTTCAAATTTTTATGTAGGCGGATTTTTAAGTGAGATCGCACCGTGTGTGGCGTCCCGAGACTTCCTTGAAGGCAGGGAAGGCGTAATACTAGGGCAGAAAATATATGTATATTCTGTAAATAGAGGGATTGGGGCTGTTGGCATGGCCCAGAGGCCTGCCGACCCGGCTAGAACAATATGACCATCCAATTGATCACAAGGACAAACAAAGTATTGCACTGTGTTTTCTTTGAATAGTGTATAAGGATTGATGGAACTTCGATCAGAGTTCCTAAGACAAATGGATGTCTCTTCTACTAATTGTGACCCAATAGGACTGTACGTCTTGGTTGTCGATTTAACCATCCGGGTCGCTGTGTATTCGCTGTTTTATGGCGTTGCACTAGTAGCAGCGTTGGCAAAACGCGTCTGCACTTTGCGACATCTTCAGGGGTGACTTGGAGCGCTGTAGTGAAGTCAGATTATCTTCGTTCATCGGTCGCATTCGTTCTTTTTACTGAGCACCGTTAGTAGTTGTAATGCTTTGATGGTTTGTTTAATTCTGTTTGGTTGCTCAGGCTCTTGGGCTCCTCATGATTGCATTTTCTTTGGGCGTCACGGCCTCCGGGCCTTGCCCGTGGTGTCAATTTTTCTAGAACACTTGGGTCGTTATTATTATTGCCAGCAATGTGCAGCTTAAGTCCAAGCAGCAACTGTCCCAATTTCTGCTGTTGGATGCTGGTTTTTAGAGTGGATGAAGTGCATCAACGAAGACAATCAACAGAGGTTTGGAAAATGGCGTCTACTATCGGCAAATTCCCCAGTACTGTGAGTTGCAGGAATACTGTTAGTAAGTGAACAGACGTTAGCCGTGAACTACCTGAAAATGTTCGTTACGGGGCTGCTTATGGTATTTGTACAAAGTTGTCGATGAAGTGGTTACGCTACTCTACCGTCCCTCCAGTGGCTGGATAGAAGTCCCTCCTTCCTCACTACAGTTCCCAAATATGCCGAAACTCCGGATTCAGTAGGGTTACCAAGGCGGTTAGGTGGCGTTATGGTCAAACAACTTCAGTTGCTTGGGGACTCGGTGACTGCGGGGCCAATTTGTCTTGGTCGTTTTTTAAGCCACCGGCCGCTTTGGGAGGTTGACCAAGGGGAGCGACGGGTATGACGCTCAAAAGGAGAGGTACTACGCAACAATTTGAGCGCTTGATAACACGTCTGCATGCAATCTCAGGCCTGGTCGCTAGTAAATTTGCCATAAAGAAAGACACTTTTCACTAGTGATTTTGATCAGGACTGTTCAAGTGTTTCGACAAGATGTGAAGTTGTACACCTCAGTAGTGACAATACTGATGCTGAACGCTTTTCGCTACTGCATATTAGATGCTTTGAATGCTAATGCACATGCGAGTTTAATAGGCATTACGTGCATGCCTTTAACACGCAACGATGCCTCTTTTGCATATCAATGGGTACTATTGTAGAGCCTCAAGTCTTACAGGAGAAATGAGATTACTTACACCGCCTGGGGGCCATGCTGCGTGATTCAAATATAGAGCTAAATAAACAAAGTATTGTGTTCCCCGTTCTTCACCCCTTTTCATTCAGCCGTCGAAGAACCACTAATTCGAGCGTTTGATGACCTTCCGTGATTCCATTATATTTTTTAAATTCACTCGTTACGAACATGCTTAATCGCACCTAATTGAGATGGACATCTAATTTGGAGTTGGCTCTCTTAGATCACTTCAACAAGGCCGGAGTGAGCATGTGGCGAAGTTGCTAGTTTTTTGCCTGCAGCGTAACCCGTTGCTCAAATCATGACGTACGTCTAAAGGAAACGCATGACAGGCGCCCCTTTTTTACGGGCCACGGTACGCTGGTGCCAGCACGCAAGCGAAACCAACACAGCGAAATGTGACTACACGCAAAAGCTAAGGAAACAGTATTTCTATTTGTGCTGACTGTAAGTTGAACTCTGCGTAGTGTATGCGTACCAATGGTTTAAATGGGAAACACTGTTCCGCAAAGGTGAACTGAGAAGCACACTAGGATAATCCTTGCGGCAGGTAGGATTGAAGTCGTGCCTGAGACATGATGCTGTCAGTTGAGCCCCATCATCCTCCTGTCACAATGAGCGTTTGCATCAGAACTGTCTATTAGCAATGTCAATGTACTGTCTTACCAAATCCTGGTTCCATTCTTCGTCAAGTCTCTGTGAATGCCTGAATTAATGCTGGAGAACAAAAGATGTTAGTGCTGTTTTAACACAGCAGCAGCAGGACAGCATCGCCAAAATCGCACCCGTCAACTTCTAGCATTGTGGGCAGGAGCACCTTTCGACGACTGTTTGAATTAGGAAACAAACCGAGGCTAGGATTTCATTCCAATCTCCTCAAGGCAAGTCTAACTCATATAGTACACAAAATTTAGTCAAGAAAGTAAGGGAGTTACTTTTTCTCCAGTGTATGTATAGCTCGCCTGTGCTAGTTAATTCAGGATTGTCAGTGGTCATGCAATGAATGCTCCTTAAGTCAGTTCCGGTATATAACACTAGTAACAATCTACGAATGGAAACACCCTACCTATTAATAGAACTGAAAATAAAAAAAAATTAGTAATTCCATGACCAACCAAAACGATTTATTTCCACATGCATGCATGCGGTAATTTCAGGTCGCAGACTTTTTACTTGGTTTGTGCTTCCGGCTGGGAAAATGGTCTACCACGGACTGGTGTTGATTCCACCTCAGCTGCATTTACGAGTTTATTTCACATGCAGTTCCATAGCATGTCCTCGTGCACGAATGAGGATGCGAAGGAATTCACTTTATGCTTAGACGAGAAAGTGGCTGTTCGAGAGGAAAATCGCATAAAAAATGCGGAAACTATTCGAGTTCTGGTGCTTCGATTTGTCCAGAATACCTGGATGTCGCTGTAATCCAAGGTTCCTTCCCAATGGTGTAAAATCAAGATAGTCAACTTCGAACAAGCACTTCTCAAAGAAAGTGGTAGGAACTCAGTCTTTCTAAGATTTAACTAAACCATACAAGCAGTCGTAAGGTTCTTCCGCCAGCAACTTTAATCACCACAATCAACCACATCGATGATCGTATCATCTTCAGCAGAACTTTTGCGTATTTCGACGGGTACACCTCCATATAAAACTGACAAATGGCATTTTTAAGGTACAAATAACCACTTCTACAGCATTCATAAAATAACGTAGTTATTATAACGATTATGGCAAAGTTGACGGGTGAATAGTAATATTATCATCTGAATGTCAGACAGGCAAAACACAATTAAGCAGCATGACTTAAAGTAGACGAGATGTGAAGCTAGTGCGACTAAGTCAGCACCAATTTCTTGTGACTCATGTGCGAAAAGGAGGTAGTGAGAAAACAAGCAGAAAAATTGCTAACCAACCGCTATGGCCTACGTCTCGCCTGCTCATTCGCGCAGCCGAGCATGTGGTGACATGCAGGCGGTTCTCTGCCTACGATTGGTCCGATCTGGTGCACCGGCCAATGAGAATCGTGAGTTGTGCCAGGTGTCGCAAAATACAAGTGCCTTCACACGTTAAGGCTTGGTGCCAGGTTGGGACTGTGAATAACCATGTATGAGTACCGACCAGGAATAACAGTGGCTATCTCCCCCTACGGATACGATGATCCTCAGCTTATTCGTCAGCGAAGCGACAAAGTTAGTTAAACCCATTTCTAAGACCCGTTCATTGCACTCTCACAACCCAACCACGGTTTTTGTCTAACAATTTGCACCTCCCAATATGCTTGCTGTTTTGGATGAATTTATGATACCAACTGATGTCCTCCACCAAGTTTCGCTTAGATCAGTTCAAAGCAAATGCGCTAGTACGAACACGAGTGAACAGCGTTTTCGAGGCTTGATAATGGCCATTCTTAAACTAACCGTAGGGGCAAATGAGTCATCGACATTAGCTAATGACTATAAGCCATACAATTTGAATTGGTTAACTATACTGGATGCAGTCTATCCACTGGGCCCATGCCCATGGGGGTCAAGAGGGAATTTATGTGTATGTGAACTTTCGCCGGATACACTATTCCTGCGCGCACACAAGCAATCTTCCCGCTGTCAAGTTCAGAGCGCCTTTGAATGCTGGTTGCAACATGAAAAAGTACGGAAGATGGTGGAAATTTGGCATTCAATTGGGGTTGGATAAACGTCCTCTATGCATGCACGTTGCTTTGCTAGCCAGTTGGTGAGAAGAAGGAGAGTATCTGCCCGACGCCACGATGCCAGCCTGCGAATTCGTCGGCATGGAAGTTTTGGGCGGTGGCGCTGAGTCTGATCATTATCCTGTGCTTCATCGGGATCGCTCTGTGGGTAGCATGGGCACGTTCCAACTCGAGCCTCGTGGGAACCGACGAAGGGCCACAGGGACCTGAGTTACCGCCGGCCATCTGCTATAAATGCAACAACTACGCCCACATCATGGACGGCCGCGAGCTTAACTCCAACGTAGACGTGGGACACAGCGAGGGCGGCGCGGCCGAGGTGGGAGGAGCCCTGGGCGTTGCAGCAGACGTGGATGATCCACGACAGGAACTCTGCCAGGAATTTGTCAACAGAACCGCGCTGGCCGAGACACAATCCCCCACAGACGATGACTGCAGTGACAGTCTGTACAACGGGTGCTTCAAAATGGTCACCAAGAGCTATCGACTCACTTCCAATGTTGGACGCGAGCAACTGAGTGTCACCATTGTCACGCGAAACTGCGTTGAAATACCACGCAGCATCCCATTAGGCTGTTATAAGACCTTTGGCGGAGCAGGAATGGAAAGGGAGACGTGCTATTGTAAAGGAAACTACTGTAATGCGGGAACCGCCATCCGCGACTCAACCCTACTGGGGATGACACTTCTTCTCTTTCCTAATGCCTTTATCTAATTTAATAAATTTTTCGAAGTACAAAAGCCCGCTTATCCATCTTGACTCAATTTCTCGGATGACATTAAATCCCGACCACACCCACCCCAGAATTGATGTCTAGCAAAGAAAATGATTTTCACCTTCGAGATCAGCACAAATCTAGCCCATTCACAAGTCACCTCAGAACGCCAGTTAACGTTACACCTCATGACTGTTGAGCGCAGAAGTCCCACCATCCACGGCATTCGTTTGTAGCAAGTGTTAACATCAGAAGTGTTCTACTGTAACATGGACAACAGCTAAACTACCTCCTTTTTTGAAGTTATGACTTTCTCGATAATCTAAGACCTTTTTATTAACTGCTGATTGGATTGCCAAGAAACTTAACCGTCCATTGAACCTCTTGGTTCAAGTCTCAAGCCAAAAGTGAAAAAATGGCCCATTTATCAAGAATATTTATAATAAAAACCGGGACCAAGAATAAGTAAGATCTCGTTACGGTTAGACATACTAGGGAAATAGGACTAGCCTGGTGAATAAGGCTCAATGGACCTTAGGGAATGACATTCTTAAAGAGAGCCAAAACCTCCAACAATAACCCCTTTTGCTGCTCGCTTGGAATCAGCAAAAGCTGGTCGCGTAGGTTGCCAATCGTCTGACGCGCCTGCTCAGTGGCGTCGTCCTGTGCTACATTCTCCATCGTGGCCCCAATGGCAGCATCCGCCAGAGTAGTGTCCACTGATTCATGTTGTGTTTCTGTTCCCCCGTTATTCCTTTCCGGCTAAAATGGGACAAAACCAAGGTCGTATTTGAAATCAACATGGTGAAACTAAAGATGAGTGATTTCGAAACCACGCTCGTAATCGTAAAATGGGCATTACCAGAGGCGATTGACAACATTTGGTGTTACAGCAGGAGCAAAAATAATAAGTTAGGGCTTTTATCCACAATTCGAATCATGTAAAAACCTTTTTCGTTAGCCTGTATCAAAATGGGGTTTTACACGTAACGGAGTGGAGCAGAACAAAGCACAACCTTAACCGCAGGTAGTAGGTAATGATAGCAAAACGAAGCTACTACTCACCACAGGGCTGCTTATCAAGAACACGCAACAAGTTCTTAAGGTAACGTACACACAATCGGTGGTAGACAAATGCTATGTGATAACGCACATAGCAGAGCGTCAATAATGTCGCTAAAATACACCGGTTAACAGAAATCCAAGTGAAACCTCCACCAAACCATGTAGCCAATCGAATGCAAAACCTCAGGGGTAACGGTTCTTAAAACAAAACCTGTGAGGACAAATTAATTCCCTTCCACTACCATCGACTAATCAATAACACTAGAGCAAAGAAGCATTTCGAACCGACGTTCCCGGATTCGGATATATTCATCGAGCATAATTGAAAACGAGGTAAAATCCTAACTAGAGTTTGGAAAAGACAAATTTGATGCAGTACCAATGTAGTGACGAACCTGTCCGCCAATTTGTTCTGCTTCAGTGTCAGAAACAACAATTACTTCGGCATCGTCCGACTCCTGACTGCCCTCGACCACATCTTCGTTATTTATGCCCTTCTCAATCGCTATATCGGAAGAAACGACCTGAATGGTCGACTTCGGCTCACTGGCTAGCCCATCTTCTTTGTCGATTGCAGATTCCGTTAGATCTTCGCTCTGTGTCGTAGTCACCATTTCTACCACCAGGGGCGAGTGCTGTGGAGTCTTGGAAACAACAACCCGAAGAGGGGATGAATGAATAGAGGTGAGGGCATCCAGATCGACCTCTGTGCCTTCCGCTGTTGCTGATGTCAAGGTCACGCGGGAGGAGGATCCGCAATCTTCTGACTCTGTGAAAAGTCGGCTGCGAGTGAGTAAATGTAAGCGGGCTCCAGCACTCCCAGAACCGCCCAATGAGGAGCGCATAGGCCCCCTCGACGCGCGATTAATCGGAGCATAGCGTCTCGGTGGAGTCGACTTGCGACGACGATCCCCCACCGAAGAAGAAAGCGATGGCGGAGAGTAACTTTCTGCCTGACGTACCTCGATACTCTTACTAGCAATTTTAGATTCAAAGATTAGAAAAGGGAAAATCTTCACCCCGAAACTGAAGCGGTACGCTCAAATCAATTACAAATTGTACACCAGGTAACAAATTTTTTGAGAAAAATATAACCAGTGACTGTATATACCATTCATCCATCCCCATCTAGTTTACTTAAGAGTGTTAATCACGAATCGTCGGGATACCTGGACGCTCGATCATACAAGAGAGGTGTCGTGTTAACCGGAGGGCAGGCCACTTCATTCTGTTGCGGGTTCTGAGAATCTGCAACAACGGTCACATCGGAAGTTATGGAAGTGGGTGGGGAGGAAGGCACAACTGGGAACGCCTTAGATGTCGATGAATCGATTTCCTTTAGCCATAAAGCGTTGGGCGATGATTCGGAAGGACCAAGGATAAAGACTGTTGGCTGTTCAACAAAGGATACACGAGTCTTTGGTCGTGGCGTAGTGATGTCTCGCAGAATTCCTAAGCAGATGTTAACCAATGATTAGGCACACTTAAAGTAAAAGAGGCACCGGATGCAAATAACAAAATTCAAGCAGATACAGACTCAAATCCTTCAAAAGAGTATCTCACCGGGTCTCGAACTGGGTGAATCGGACGGCTTGGCGACAGATGTTATGGGAGAGGAAAGCTGTGAATTTGTCCTTGATCCTGGAAGCAATATTCGTTGTTTGCCCCCTTTTGCAGCCTTCGCCAGACCCATTTCAAGAATTCTTTGTGCTCTTAGACCCGCCGGACCTAGGCAATTACGTAAGAAAGTAAAAGCTTCAGCATCCCTTGATTGCACTTACGAATAAATAACACCAAAACAGTAGTGATGATTTTCCAACGCAACTGAGCAAAGAATGAGGAAAGGACACTTTAGTGAACTATTCACCTCAACATATTGAACATGTCAATCTAAGATGGGTACTTTTTCCAGTGAAAGCAGCATTCATACATTACCCAAGATTTTCAAAGAATAGCCTGATACTACAGCATATATTTTTAACCTCAAGTCCATGAGATGCTTCTTCCGCATTGCACGAAATAAATAGTACCGACAGAAGAAAAAGTTGTACCGGTACCTCTAATAACGAAACAACTCAACAAAATCCAAGTGACACTTCTAACAGTTTATTTGTTTGAGCTTTTTGGGTGAATTGATATTGACCATCTCAAATTGTCCCCCCCCACACACATCTTCAATAAAGCGTACAATTTCACAGTTCGTGTGAAGATTTTGATTGGACTATTGTTTCTGGACGCGGTGGTGTTGGTAATCATGGCTAACCCATCGCATTCTACAGACCGGTTGCGTTCGGGGACAGTCTTTGAGGGAATCGGGTACATTAAAATTCGTTA
The DNA here is from genome assembly GCA_001870725.1 of Taenia solium. Lineage (NCBI taxonomy): Eukaryota > Metazoa > Platyhelminthes > Cestoda > Cyclophyllidea > Taeniidae > Taenia > Taenia solium. The sequence continues at coordinate 851,141 of MIEF01007041.1, read as the reverse complement.
TGAATAAAAGAGGCGACTAAACAACTTTTACGGGTTGGAAAAAATGTGACAAAACAGAGCTTTGCAATAAAATCAAGTCTTCCACTTGATTGAATGCCCTTCTGTTGTTTTTACCACTGCCGTAGTATGTTGACAGTCAGACGCAAGGAGAAAGCATGGCGGACTTTTGGCTTGGCAGGCCCCTTACTTCCAATAAGAGGACTCCTCAGCACAGCCGAGCTAGGGCGAAATACCACCGGAGAAGCCGAGAGCATCGAGGGAGGTGACGAAGCGAGCGCGGTTTGCCATTCACTGGCCGCTAAAGCGTCTTCAGTAGGCGTCGCCTTGTGCTGCAAAGGCTCCGTGTCTACTATGATCGAAACTTCAGCACCGGTATCCTCCTCCTCCTCCTCAGCATCTCCCTCAGAAACACCTTCCGGCCCCTCGAGTTCCAGACATATGGGCGCCTCTTCTGTGGCGTTTCAGAAATTCGATGGCGATAAATACGATGCGTAAAGCGATTACCAACAATAGTATAGCTGAAGACGGTACAGAAAATTTGCGTCGGTCGACAAAGCCTACCTTCGAATGCTGTCCCAGGCAAAGCCCCATCGACAGTTGTTTTATCACTCTAAAGAAAAAATACCAGTTTGAAGCTACTGATTAAGAATCGCCCGGAAGAGAGAAAGGGGACCTGCCTGGGGCGACACGGTCGAAATATCAGTTGCCTTCATAGGTGACTCTTTCTGGGGCCCTCGTGTTGTCTCAAACGCTGATGCGGTACCACTAAAATAACATCAAGTCAAAAAAGTAAATGGGTCAAAATTATCCATCAGTACAATTTTTCAGTGTTTCCTCATGGACGTAGACGAAACAAGGACAGAGCCTAAGTTATTTAGCATCGGGAAAATTATCCAAAATGAAACAGAACAAATGCTGAAAAAATCAAAGATGTTGTAGAATCACACACCCAGACGATGTGCTGGTGGTGGCATTTGTAGCTTTTGGTGAGAACGGTGATGGTTGAGATTCTGCAAATGTAAGTGGCTCAGATGCTCCAACAGATGGAGTCGGCGCCTTGAACCGAGCTGGGCCCTTTAGCAGTTGGGAGGAAGATGAACTGATCGAGGAAAACATATTCGAACTTGCAGAGACATTACTGACATCCAAGTTGTTGTACATAGCAGGAAGATAGGCTTGTCTACAAGCAATTAAAAAGCCTATTGAAAATCTCAGAGCAAAAGTCATAAAAATGGAGATAAAAAATGTACCTTTGTTCTCGCCGACGCTCTTTTTGGTGTTCCGTAAGACGCATACGCTTGCTAGCGCAATTTGACGGCGGAATGAGGACAAACTGAATGCAAAGACTGAAAATGAAATCCACATCCATGGAACACCCCAGGTCGCAAATTAATTTCCTCTCAGATCGTTCGATGTTTTACGCTGTTTGAAAGATTGCAATCACTATTACCGTGCCTTTTCACACAAAGGAGTTCTCGATATCAAGGGAATGGGGTGAAGTGATAACGCCGATGGTGAAGCTAAGTTTGAGACGTTAAATCCATGGATAAATTGAATGATTTATCAATGGTACCTACAACCGGCAAGTAGCATCTTCTAAAGAAAACAATCCACAGTACCTGAGTAGAGTCTTCGAAATCTGCCAAGTTGGGTTCGGGCCTACGAACTGATTTGCCTGGATTCAATCTCTTCCGACTACGGGAAGAAGGCAACACCCTCGACAATGTGGAAGGAGACGAGACGGCAACACCGAAAACATCACTACTCCCATTGTCAGGGAAGAGGCGGCGTTGAACCTGTTGCGGGGCTGGTGCTACACAACAAGTCAGTGACAATGCGTAGTGTGGTAAGGGCAGATATTACGATCAAAAAAGGAATAAAACTATGGCCGGGGTTGATGAGGTCATCGAGCTTACAAATGTGATGGTTGAATAGAGAATCAGACAAATAGCCGAACAGGGAAAATTGCTTAATTGCAATCACGCGATTTCATAAGGTTGTTTACACCTGTATTAGGTAAGCACACGGGAGCGTACCACCCCGTGAATACGGAGGCACCTAAGGAGTGTACCTATGTCAAACGGCAACGAAACCATCCAACTGGGCAAACAAATTATACCTATGAGTACCTCAAAGATGCCCTGCCGGAAGTTTCTAGCTAAAAGTGACAGATCCGGAGCATCCAAAACAGCTGTCGTGTGAAGTGAGGATCAAGAAGACTTTTGATACAGACTACAATATTTCCTTAGCCATGCGATTCCAAAAAAAGTGCGAATAAGACAAGAAAACGAGCAACATACGGAGTTGAGAGGCTGCCTGAGGTGCAGCCAGAGAGAGACGCCTGCGAGCTATGATAGAGGCTCGCCGCGGCGGGAGGGGCTCCCGGGGATCGGTAGCAGTACCGAGACGTCGTGAGGCCAAAAACGAGCCGCAGATAGACTGCCTTGGAGGCGTTTTGGGAGAAGAGAGCTGGAAACTGTCGGTGGTGTCCGAGTGGCCGGGAGTGACTTCGTGCGCAGATCTCAAGTAGTTTTCTTGCCCACACCCCTAGAGACAATAAGCGACATCTGTGTAGCCACACTTCATGCAAGTAAATCAAGCATTAGCCACGCTTGCCTTAAATGGAGCGAAACACCACTACATGCAGTTTAAAAACCGCTTCATTCTCCATGATTGCTTTATCTTCACCTAAATTTCTACTGAGTAACGTTTTCGTGAAGGTGATGATAGCCTCAAATATAGATCCTCTTCGAAGTAATAAGTATAAGAAACAGCCTTAATTTCGTAACGTTCGTTCACAATCAAGCGTAGATTGTGATTTCCAATTTTGACTGAACAAAGTGTTTTGATTCCATCCGGTCGCATATCCATCACTACCATTTATAGCAATATAAATAAAAGTGCAGTTTCAATTACATTAAATTCTGAATTTCTAGCATTTCATTGGTAAAATCGAAGCAAAGCACTTGACTATGATTGTGATTATTCTTACAAGAAACCAAAAAAAGCATTACCTAACCTACTGGGGGTATACAGTAAACCTCTAAAAGGTCGTCAATAATAGAATAGTTCACGACAGATCTGAAGTATGCTACAACTTAAGATGGAAACAGTGCGACCAGTGCCTACGTTTGAATTCCTTTTATTAGTGTGGGGATGGAAGGTTTCGTTGAGAAGAAATGTCTACCTTCTGAGATTTCACAGAGGGCTTTATCTCTTCTGACTCCTTGTTACTAACACCTCTGGGCAACCCTTGAGAAACTTTGCAGCTCCTTTGTGCTGAAGAGGACTCTTTTGCACTCTGAGGCGGGTCGTCCCCCGCTTCACTTTGCTCCGCCTCCCACCCTGACAGCAAGGTAGGTGAGATCCAGTCAGGAAAGGTTAAACGACGATGGAGTGAGACCTGAGGCGAGACTACACCGACCAAACATCTGGAGAATTGACGTGTCAAGTCACGAATCCGATCCCGTAGATCGGCTGCATCGGCTGGTGCTGATACGACCAGAGTGTCCCACAGCGAGACAATACACATGATAAATACATTGCGTCGACGCGAAATAATGACTTCTGGGAAAGATGAAAAATAAGGGTATCACCAGCAGCGACCAAGACCGAGAATTGAAAACCTCCTTGCTGCTCTTCAAGTACTGACAATGGCTATACAACTTGGACTGACACTGATTATGGCAAGGAAAACTGCAACATTGAAAATGCAGTTTGCCATGCTGAAAACAAGCGAATTATGAAAAAATAAACAGGGAAGTTACCCGGGTCAAATGGGAAGGTTTTAAAGAAAAAAGAAAATTCACCATAATTAGTTGCTTTGCTGCGCCCTGATGAAATAAATGAAGCACCTGCACCCTTAGCTGCAGCAGCAAACCGATACTCAAGAGCCGAAAGAGGATTTGAAGCCAGACAAACAGCGGCCTCAAAGAACACCAATAACTGACGAACCGCGTGACGCGGTAGTTCCAAAGGCTTCAGCTCCTGCTCCTTCTGCTGCTGGGGGCTTTCAACTAAGCCAGGTTTGCAGAAGCACTTCTGAAGGCGATTCCAAGCAAGAGTGACGAAAGCTTCGAACTGAACAAAAACGCGGCATCAACGGCATCATAAGCTCAAGTAGTTTGGAAAAAAACAATACACCCGAACTCACTGCAGTTACAATGATTGCAGGAGCCTCGTCATCTCTGAAAAGGGTACTTGTTGAGTTGAGACGTTTGGCAAGAGCAAGCAGACCCGTAGAAGAGAGCTCAATCAACAGGAGGAGCGTTTCTACGGAACGTATGTGATGCTAAAATAGGCAACGGTTGGATGAATCGCCACCAAACCGCTTTCTCTATGGTATCTTGATAGCAAACGAAGTGAACAAATATACTAAATCAAATCACTGGGACAAACATGCTACACGCATGGGGGGTGTCCAAGAGACGGACAAAAGAAAAAGTCGAGAAATCGTATCATTGCACGAAAACCCAAGTTGTGGCTAAAAAGAAACACCTTTCACGAATGCATAGGCAAGACTGACCTGTAAAATGAGGAAAAGGGAATGTAGAAGGTTGTATGTCACTGATTGGGCTGTTTGTGAACTCTGGTGCTGTTGCTGTTCGCTTCCCAAAAAGACAATTTCATAGAGTTTTGTTGGAGATTGTGGTCCACTGGTGACTGTATGAGAAACTGGTAAGTTTTGAGATCGGCTGCTTTGACGCCGTGTTGGCGAGACAAACACCGAGTTGCAAACTGACATCTACAAGAGGCGAGACTAGTGTCAATAATTGCCGACCTTGCACATAACAATTCTGCGATATGCCTACACAAGCACTCCTGATCAACTCAATTTTTATTACAGGAATTGGAGTTCAACACAAACAGTCTCATTGCGATCGCATATACTCCAAGTACGAACCTCAGACTGCTCCAATGGCATTACGCCAAGGCAGCAAGAAATGGCATTCACAGGTCCCGTCATTTGACCCAGCGGCCTGTCCTTGCGAACGCGCCACTTCGAAGGACTAAAGGGATCTTGAGTTAAAAAATTGTGAATTAATCGAGTTGCCCAGGAAATTATAAAACACTTGGTGAAAAAACAGCTAATACTTATGGACATCAAATAATACATGAAACCGCTGGCGTTGGAGGCATCTATTAAGAGTATGAAACTTTGAGGCGTAACTATTTACATTCACTGCTTGAACCAAAACAAGTTAAATTTGTGAACAAGAATCCTTAGTTAAGTAAAAATTTCATTGATGCTTTAAAAAGGCGATAAAAGTTCGAGATGAGTTATACCTTTAAAGTTTTCCTCAATCCCTTCGGCAGATTTAACCATAAAGGAGAGGAAGTTGGAGATAATGCGCAGATTTATCTTTTTTCCGAACTATGTGAGAGGAAAAAAACAGCTTACCACAGAGTATATGAGTCTAGGTATTTAATTAGACGCCACGCCTTACCTCAGAAGCCTCGTTTTGAATTAACGCGATAATCAAGTCACTAAGTTTGTCAATCCATGAGTTTACAGGAATACTTGTGAGCAGGCACGCCCCCGCATGCAGAACGCGAAACAGACCGAACAGCGCACTCAAAACTTTCTGCTCCAGTTCGGGCTAAAGGAGACATATTTTGCTCCGATTCAAAAACGCCGAGTGCACAATGGGAGGGTGAAGGAGTAACTAACCGGGGGAGAATTGGTTGAGCTACCAGCAAGGAACACGGGAGCCAGGCAGAAAGCAAACATCGTCGACAAGTCAGAACCCAAATCACGTGGTTTGCCTTTTGCACTAGTTTTTGGTAAATCGATCACTCGTTTATGCACAGCGGTGAGTCGAGTAAGGCGATCGGTCAAGGAAACCCACGCTTGTAGTCCTGCTTCATTCACTCTTGCCGTATTCAGCGTCACGCTCACACCTAAGGGGAGACAACAAATTAGCCAGTCCCATCCGAGCTCCCAACTGCAAAAATTACGCGCGTAGGAAATCCCTAAGTGAGAGAGCCTTTATGCGAAGGGACAAATGTCACTAAAGGAAAGAGGAAAAAGAATGAGCGCACTGGCTAGGCACAGTGTAAATTTGCCAGACTGTAGAAAAACGTCTTATTTTCAAACAGACTGTTGAAAAAAACGGCGCATAAAGGGCTAAAGGTTACAGTGAACTTACTAGATGGAGGAATGCAATAGAGAGTGTCGAGAAGCTTAAGGTGCCTATCGACGTAATTGACACACTCAGGGACGAGTGTCGCAAGAAGCGCACGAAGCAATTTGAGATAATCATCATCCGTGGTTACAACGACATTAACCTTTGCGGCTAACCGAGTATCGTTTTCCACCGACTCAACAGCCAAAAGGCTGAGGTCCTTCATAATACTGAGGAGAAATTTGGGCGTCTTATTGCGTTACCAAATAAATACGAATGGATTAAGACATTGTGAAACAAAATGAGGGAAACAACTTTTAGAAGCATATGAAAGTACTGCACTCACGATTTATAAATAAGAGAATTTTTGGCGGATGGCACCGTCAAGTGGTTCAAGTTATTAGTAGTATAAGGTTAAATATGTATATTGTAAGTGCTGCGACATGTGCGAATTCTAGCGAGAAAAGCGACGTTGGCAAGTGGATGAAACACAAATTCAGAGCTCTCATCTGCTTGTTAATAGAAACCGAGTGAACTTATAGCCGAGTTAAATTATCCAAAATCCCGAATTTTGACCAATCGAAAAAGTAACCAAACGGCATTCAAAGCGCAAAAGTGAACTTACTCATCCTGAGCTAAATCAACCATCAAACCAGATGAGCAACAGTCACGATGCCAAATTGAGATGAGAGTCAGGCAAGAGGCACATATGTCGTAATTCAAAGCAGACTTCAATCCCAATGGTGCCAATTCGAAGTCCAAAGAATCAGCCGCTTCATGAAGGATAGTCTGCAATCAAAATAACCCATGAATACCGCCGACACTACCTTATTTGCATAGGAAACGATGCTAGGTATCTTACAACACAATCACTAGGACTGGGGCTTTGAAAGACATCGATATCAGAAGGTTCGATCAATGAGCCCGAAGAAGGCGAATCATTACACGGTGTCGGCGGGGAGACAAGACGCAGAGAGAGATCTATGCTTTGCTGCATAAACCCCTTCCTGAACACCTCCTTTCATAGGAAAGAGAAATGGTGAAGTGGGAATAATACATGGCTTTGATATGCATGCATAACGCACGTCATTAGGTTTACAATCAGAAATCGCCTGTCTAATGCACTTGAGACATTTGACCCAGATATCACCGACTTTTTGGTCTCCAACGCACTTGCCTGAGCCGCTCAAATAACGAAGCCAGTGGAACACTGCCACCAGAAGCTGGTAGTAATGTTCGGAAAGAAACGAGGAGGAGACGACAAGTTTGGGCACTAAATCAAAGGCGTTTAAGAAGCAGCATCGCATGGATACCAAAGGCATAAAACAGAGGCACCTACACTTTTCTTTGTTTGGGAAGAGTTCAGGCTCTATTTCAGGATAGTCAAAAATGCAGGAAAAAACATGAGCGGCAAGATCTTGGGCCGTAGCATCCCCATTATAAACCGAGGTTGAACTAAGCTGATATCGATGATAATTAGCTGAAAAAAAGAAGCTGTGATAATACCGAGAAAATTCGATGAATCTCAGCCGTAAACAAAACATGAACATACGATCCCCGAGACAGGCAGTGATGCTGATGTAACGGCCTAAGAGGTTTGCGAGAAACGGAGACACGAACTGAAGAAGAATGCAATTTACAAATGAGTCAATTTTGAAATATGTACGCAGGGAAATGGGTGGATGCACAACTTACACGACGGAATCCATCAGAGAGCATTTTTTCCGGGAGAAGACACAAAAATCTCCACCAAGCGAGCAACCGTGAGGTAGACTGAGCAGCGCAAATGGGAAAAGCGCGAAGAACATCGAAAAACTTCATGTATGCTTGGGAGGTCATAGTATCCTTTAGGTCTTCTAAAGGTAGACTTGAATAAGTAGGCATACCGGAGACTTCAACTTGTCTTAACAGGTCGGAAAACAAAAACAAGGCATCGTTGGGATTCTGCGTTCCGTGTAACTTTGCACCGGTGCTTGAGGGGGAGACCCGTAAGAGGTACAAGAGGAAGTCCACAAAATGACCGTACAATCCTTTAGACAGAAAAACCTAATTTATCCGCAACATATGAAAACGGTAATGGGTAAACCTTCGGACAGAGATGGATGATGCATCGCAAAAGGTCCAGCGTAGCTGCACTGTTGCACTTGAAAAACTTGAGAGCAAATAACACAACCACCTAGAGAAAGTCTACTAGTGTTTCGAGAGCATACCATTGATTCTTCACAAAGTCCGTTAAAGGCACACGATGCGTCTGAATAATTGCGAAGTATTAAGGATGAGAGGTTTGCCAGCGTTTGTACGAAAGCACCATATCCACGTCGAACGAGTGGGAGTACATCTTTAATGAATCGGAAAAGGTCTTTGTAGTCACAAAGTCCAATCGCTGCATCGTGCTTGGCACTAGCTTCAAGAACCCTGGGGAACGTGTGTAAACAGCAGACAACAAAACACCAATGTAAGCCGCAAAGGCAATATGCATTTTTCAAGTGAGGAAAAGGATCAAGAAACAGTTGGTAACATACCTTAGGACGAAATTTGAGAAACTCGTGCCAGCCGGTGTGTCTTTTTGACACCTCTTGGCGGTAGTGCTGTCAAGGCGTAGTTTGGCAAATGCACGGACCTAGCAGTGGTATTAGGTGGAAAAGCACTCACGGTGGCCGAAGTGTTTGAAAGTAATTTTGTAGTTATTTTACATAGGAAACCATTGAAACATAACTTCCAGAAGTCAGGATTCATGTGCCTGCATACGCACTTGAAAATGGCAGCAGCCAAACCGCAAAGTTCATCTTGGGAGAATGGTGCTCTAATTTGTTGCAACTTATCACAGAACATACCCCAGTGAAAAGAGAGCAACACATAGATTGACTACCGCTGTACATTCCTCCAAACTTGAATTCGAGAGCCGTGAAAGAATCCCCTCATCATTATTTAAAAATGCGTCGAGATTTACACCATCAAACGTACATTTGTGACAAGAGTAAAGTCTAGAAATTACGAATGACCAGGTGGCTACCTTTTCAAGCCCTCCAAAGCAATGGGAAACGCTCGAAGATCATCGGATGAATCCAAGCATCTTTTTAAAGCACCCTCCATTCGAGGCTTTAGCAATGAGACACTATTTAAATTTGCAGAAAATTGTGGGCAAGATTAATCACTATGACTGCTCAAAAACACGATCGAACGGAATACAAACAAGAAGATAAGCTGTAAAGTAATGATATACTCCATAAAACGTTTCAACGTGGAAGAAAACCCCTAGAGAAACCCCAACCAATGACCACAGGTGACACGCCTAGATTCGAGTTTCGAATTACCCACATTGAATTTGACTTGCACACCACCAGTCTAAATTAATAATATGATATCGGTTCACGTTATGTAAATTTTATCTCGAGTGAAAAACTCCAGTTTGAGGGAACAAAAATATTTCAAACTCATTGAGAAACTATTCTATTCCATGGAGCACTTTTGATTTTTAGATTCCCACCGATTATTGTAAAATGGTTTATAGATACCATTGGATTGCTTATCAAAACTTATCAGGCTTTTTGTGAAATAGTAATACTGGTGGACGCCCTATGCGCTCAAATACTTGATGATAGTAAATACGCAATTTCTTACCCTACTTTAAATAGAACATCTAATATCCAATCCCATCTGGTCGTAGTTAGACGGCTACGAAAGCTGTAGTTACACGAAATCAATGCAGGATTCATATCGGGACTGTAAGTTATCCTACTGAAATACTCTCCTGCAGTTTTTCCCCCGTAATGAGTTTAAACGTTTCTAGTGGACTCAACTTACCCTTCGCTTATTTTATTTCGAATTCTTGAAGATCTGTTTTCCATCTGCGAACATGGTTCAACATTCTGGGTAGGGCTCATTACAAAAAAACTGGTTTTGTTGTGACTTTTCAGTGTTTTACTTTTAAAAAGGAATCACACAAATGGGATTCATATGCTCGGATTTATTTTACTTTGCATTTTTGACCTATTGGTGACAAGGTGACAGTTGACCTAATCATTTTGACACAAGCGACGTGTCACACCATTGTCACAATGCGTTACACAAGCGCGCGCACACCGACCCAACATATCCATCCCCATTAGCGAGGGTTGATAACTTGGTGCCCAACTTGTAGGTGGCCCCCACGGGATTTGTGGGCGCGTGACAAACATCTCAACCTAAGCAAATAAACTGCAATTTTTCCTTGATGACTCATGTTGTCCTTCGTTATCCATGATGGCCAGCAAAACGTTGCAGACGTTTGTATAGATTGGAATTTTTTAAGCATAAGTTTACGCTAATTCACCAGCTATTTCTATCTTAATTCTCTTTCTACGCATTACATGTACATGGCAAAGTTGCATAAATCTGACTCATGCAAATGAACGTAAGCCATCACCAAAACTTGGTGGCCAACGCTTCTTTTCAAGAATATTTCCACCCTTTGGTAAAATAACTCTAAAACATATGTGCTATTGTATGTAATTTACGCGAAATTTTATTCATCACTATCTTCAGTTTCAAAGTATTGTACCACACGTCCCTTTCAATCTATAGGTCTCTAGGACTCTTGTGACGCCTGAACATGAGAAATGATGCAAGACATCAACTTTTTTGCTTTTGCAGCACCTAAGACGTTGTGGAGAGGCGGTTGGATCAACGCTACAATGCTCTGCCATCCTGTTTAGCATGTTACTTTGTCCCAATGCCCTTTATAATGTTGTAACATTCTACCCGTTAAGGCATTTATCACTATGGTAGAAAATGATTATTTTAAACATTGTCTCAACTTTTGACATCGCCTCGCCTTAGTCTTCTCTGCTATTAAGTTCTTGCCGTCAGAGTGGTGAAGGTGAGAAATATCAGTGCTTAATTTTATTTGTAAAGTAACAGTATCGGTGGGTTGAGCTCGTGAACCGAAATTTGTAAGCCTCCGCAGCTATCTAGACTTGCAAATAAGGCTTTTTGAAAATCGGAACGATCTCACAGGGGCTATTGAGACTGTCAGTCAAAGGAAAGGTCAGAATGGCAGTCAGATTCAAATTGGTTTAGGTAGATCACCAGCGGTGAACTTAACGTGAACACTGGACATTGATAAGCATGACTTCTCTTACGTGGGTCCAGAAAGCCCGGTTGCACTCGTATTCTTCTAAAATGAGCTACCAATTAGTGTTTTAATGGGTACAAAATATGCTCAAAAAACCCAAACTATAAATGTTTTTAAAGATTCAAGGGGTTGTGTTTTTAAATTGCATTTTTACACCAGCAAGAAAAATGGCTTACTTCAAGGCATCAGAATGAATGAGGGGAAATCGCTTGTGGAGTCCGTTTGATTCAAGACACTTCTTGGCGAAATGGAATGGAGATTAGTTTATCCCAGAAGAACGAACTTTTTCTCCATGGAATTCCATTAACCGCTCAATTTGTCAAGAGGCTCCGTCTAGACAGACAACAGGTAGGACGAATTTTGGCGAGTCGTTCGCCTTTTGAGGGAGTGGTTTTTTTTCAACGTTAACCTATTCATAACGAGCTTTGGTAAAATCCCATAATTTACCAGTGCGCAGTCTGCAATTTGTCTGCGCTTGTTGAATCGGTGGAATACCTTTTTTGAGGTACGGTTTTCTGCTAAAAGTCAGCAAGTTTAACCAATTATTCTATTTATTTACATAAAGATAGGAAGCATGTGAAATGCAGTTGAAGGTCCGAGGAATCCCAAATGCAAAGTTTACGCAAGTAGTTATGATACATCGACAATTGCATCATTCATTGGCATTAAAAATGAGTGTGTCTATCAAAGATCACTTTAAAATGGCCTAAGGCGCAAAGCGTCAGAAGTGTCACACGCCTATGAGCACAGCCCAGCTAGTACAAATGTTGCCTAGTAAATAATTCGAACTCATTAATCATCTTAGCAGACGGCGTGTAACTTATTGCGGTTCTTTGCTCGGCAATGAGCAGTCTTGTGCTATCCCGCTTCGGTTCACGCCTGTGACACCATCACCAATGCTTCTAGGAAGCCTTGCTTACAACATTTCTACGAAAAAAATTCTCACGTACAGTGGACGCGCTGTAAATTGTTAAGGAAGCATCGAATTGCCTGGAATTCACTTTACTTGTCTGTTAAAAGTCTATTATTAAATTGTGAATTGCCTTGCAAATTCCTGTAAATACTGTCAGCCACAGGATTTTTCACCACTTTTATTTACCCCCAGGACGCAATCTGCCCAATAAACATGTTTTCCATACTCACTCTGTATTTTCTTGCACAAATAATAGCGCAAATAATAGCTCATCATGGACTCTCCTCTACCATGTGGTTGTTTTTGTGTGGCCACTTCAATAAGCTTTAAAGTGAAGAAGCTTTACTTGTGCAAAAACTCCACTGCAGCAGTCGTACTACTCTTCCTTCATGCAGCTTCCTATCAGTCCACCATGGCCTTGGATCATGGATCGGATCATGGATCAAGCAGACACTCGGACACTCTGAGCAAGCAAGGAATTCCATGGCTATTCTAGTGGCTATCTAGCCACCACTATCTGCACTTGATCCAGACGATCCTCGTTCGAAATCCAAATCGAAATTTGCCCCACAAACATTCTTAGCTGATAGATGACTTGCCTTTCGATGCATTTATTATACTCAGTTTCTGAAAAATTGAAATGAAGTTGAGTCATATCGAATGAATTCGCATTACTTCTTGTAGGCTGCCATGGGCGATTGTAATACACGTTGAACTCTACGAAGTAGCGTCCATTGGAGATGGAAAAATTGCTGCATAAGTAGTCTGGCGGACCTCGATTTTCGTTCTGAACATATTTTGATGCTATGATTGTGCACTTTTTTTGTGGAACTATTCAATATGTTGTTGGTTTAGTAATGCTCGAATCCCTATTTGATGTGATGAAAGTGGGTTTTTCAATATGATGATGCGATTTCTCTTAATTTTTTCCTATCCAAGAACCACCTGCCACCCCACCAACTCCGGCCCAACCTCAAGCCGCTTTAAGTTGAAAAAAAGAAGTACTTACCTAATTTTTGCTCCTTGAATGCAAGAAAAAAAGCGGCATGCCTGCCATATATTTCTTTTTGGGGAGGTGGCAGACGGAATTACATTTTATCATCAGCTCGCGCTGGTACATCACCACCACCACCACCACTACTAGCATCGCTGGAAATGTCAGATTGGCTAGTCGCCGTCGAGGTGTTGTGTGTGGGTATGCGTTTGGGTGGTGGGACAGGTAGTGGAAGAGGTTGAGGATGAGGGAGGAAAGGGAAGGGTAGTGCCTGTAATTTCCTTCATTTGGTTTTAGACAGCTTTTTTTTCCTCCAGTCTGATTATACAAATATTCACCCTTGTTTCCATGCTCCTTTTCCTTCTTGATAATAGATCAAATTAAATTCTCCAGTTGAACCTAATAGCAAATTTATTGAGGTATGAAGACTCCTCTTCGGCCCATAGTGCATATGATTTTTCCAAATAACCAAAATAGAATCATACGATGTGAACATTTGAAAGCATCACAGAACCCACTGAGACGATGTCTCTGAAGCTCATTTTCTGCACTTCACTTGTTCACTACTTCCCTTCTTGAAGGAATCTCAAAGCATAACTGGTCCCCTTAAAGTTCTCCTCTACTGAGTGAATCACTTATTGAAGATGGACCTTGCTGAATCATTGGGTAGACTTCCTTTATTCGTGTGATTCACTTTGTTCTGCAGCCGAGGGGAAGTTTTGGAAGTGGATAATAGAACCCTCATATTGTTCTTCTTCTGATTTCATGGACGCATAACGAGTAAAGTTATCCTTATTTGCAGCTTTGGTAGGCTCCTGCACAAATGAATAATGGAAGATGCATTAGTAGCCAAGCCACAGGTAAACAACTTTACGTTCAAAACTATGCAGTCTGCACATTTTCGAACTAATGAACAGTGCGCTGAATTTAGGAGCTACTGTTAGGCGTGCTTACTATGCCTTTGAAAAAGAGATGTCTAAATTTCAGAAAAGCCATGCTCAGCAGATGTGTTCCAGCAAGTTGCCTATTAGAGTTATCGAGTTCCGAAGGAACGCGGTGAAATGGACCTCTAGTTTTTGCTGCCTCAAAGTCACGGTTTGCGATTGAACGCTGTTCCACTATGGGGAGAGATCTGAGAGACACTCGTTGGCAGTGTCATTAGCACCCTACTGAGTAAATCATAATCCACTCATTGAAATTCGTTTCATGGTAGTCTCTGCACTGACAATTTGTACAAATGTCTTTTATTATCTAAATTTTAAAAGCTTAGAATGAGGTCATAAAATACAATAAATAAACGAAGGATAGTCGAAATTTTGTTCCCAAACTTTTTTTATGGTGAAACATTTCGAAAACTATTGACCGCCTGTCGTGGATGTAGAAGTGAACCTATTCGTGCAAAGGTGGAAGACGTGAATTTGCACGACTCGGGGGGGAGGGTCTTATTTTAATCCCCCAGTTCGCATAATCATCACGATAGCTTGATAGTCACATTTTGATAAAATTGTGAGTTAGCGTACAAAGGCCACTTTGAGAGGCGAAAAAGACAATGTCCCAACCATATTCCGCATATCATGCCAATAGGTGGACTTCAAGAGGTCACTTCAATGTGCCTGAGTCTGGCATCAGTTTATCTATCGTAAGCTTTGTTCGATAAAAATATAAAAATAGAATGGTATGGAAGGCATTTTTACAAAAAACAAGTTTTATTTGATGACAGGTGCACACTTTGATTAACCTGTGGTATTCTGATCTAGAACAGCGGTTTTTGTGTGGATAGGGCTAAACTGCGATAGCTGAAGGCAAATGCATAGGCATGATCAGTGCCTCAAAAGTATCGGTTCGTTCAGTATAGAACAATTTTTAAGTGTAAATTAGTTGCGTGTTCACACCTTCAAGATAATCAGAGAATTAAGAACTGAGCAAACTGGCCAGCATAAGTGCATATAGCCGATTCGATACAATCCATCGTTATTCCGGGGATTTCAAATGAGCACCAAAGTTTTGCTTCTACTCATATTATGAGACGGATAAAGTTGAAATATAACTCTCTTAGGCAAATTTAGGGTTGTAAGGTGATGAGACTGTTCGGATTGCTTCCGTGATCTCGCCCATTGAGAAACCTTGAGTTTTCCAGCGTATTATTGTTTTATTCGCAAGAAGGGAGAAGTGCCAAATCGTCTGGAAAAATGATACACCAGAGGACATGGAGAAGGACTTCGAATATGACGCGATTTTACTCCACTCACCTTCAGTAATTATTGCATACTCAAATGAGATGTACGGTGACGCATTTTTCCTATACCAGTTGGAAAAATGTTAGCAATCCCCAGCCGAGCCAAACAATGTTGACGACGCTCTAGCTCGAGATCCTTCGATGTTCGTTTCAAGTACTGCATGGCTGCGACTTTTACGCTGACAGTATTACATTGCACTAATCCAGATCAGTAGCTTAACGTCCAGACCGGTGGTGACAACACCAGCCTATTCATATTGTGCCGAGTTTGATCATCCTTATGGATGATTACATGCAATTTAAGGCAATCTTATCTTAACGGATAAAGTCTAGCATACTCTTATTCTCATCCATTGAAACGGGAATGAAGTAAATGTAAAGTTGTGCACTAGAAATTCTGATGTCGCATTGGTCGCATCAGGAGCGATTGGAAGTGCAATTTTCAGGCGTGTCTGCTTTGCGTGTACAAACATTCCTACAGTCGAATGAAACTAGAGTTTGTAGAGCCCTTTTTTTCTCATAGAAGGTAGGGTTCCAACATCAATCAACTTCGGCGTATTAAAGTCTCCTCCTGGCGCTCACATGTGCACACAGCGCTCCGCACCCCACGTCCAGTGTGCTCCCAACTGGATAAAAGAGCCGTGGAGCCGAAAAAAATGTAGCGCAACTGCGACTTGGACAGAGGTCCATTGGCTTTCACTAGAGGCATCATAAAACCGTCCAAATGCTTGGCATAAATCCCCTTTCCCGCGCTTCCTCCTCTCCACCTATGTTCCCCCACCTTGCCCTAGGCCCCACGCCCTGCGACGCCCGGCAGGTGTAGCGCTTTTTTCACATATACGGATGTCGAGACAGGACTGACCATATTTTACACCCCTTGGAGCGGTATGCGAGCTCTGGAAGAAATGTGTCGGGAAATTAAGCATTAGCATACAGACGAGAGTGCTATAATTGCAAGTGGGTAGTTACGCCCCCCTCAGATTAACATTTCTTGGCTGAACCCGACCAACGGCGTGACCCCACTATCTGTAAGACTAAATTTTTGCCAAAAAATAGATGCTTCTTACAATTGTGAGTGCAATCTCTTGGGTAAGTCCAGCAATTTCTATTTTTGCTTATTAAACTTCGTCAAGTGCCAGATTGCACAGCAAGCAGCTAATCCACACATTTGAAAATCAAACGATATGGGTTAATCAAACTAAAAGAAATGTGGGACATATACTTTAGAGGCAGCCAAAATTAATCTTACTCAGCACTCAATTCTTATTAGTGATGAAGTTTTTAATTCCACATAACATCTACTTTATGCCAAATAATTGGATCAAGTCCATTTCTGAGACACAAATGAATGCTCCAAAAATTTTGCCTTACTTTTATGAGAGATGCTCAAATGCCACAAGAAATGCAATAATTCCGTCATTTAAGGTTTAAATGAGTACTCCTTAAACGTCAACCGATAATAGTGGTTGCCAATAATTTTGGAAACTTGCTTATGTATCACATGCGGCTTATGTTTTCTTGTTGACTAAGTTTGTTATCCATGATTTTTCTGAAAAGCAATGGCAATGGCTAACTTGGTGACTTCAAGATACTCCCCACTTTTGGCAGACACCTTTAGCCTATCCATCACGCTCTCAATTTCTGAACCACGAGGTGTTGTCCGGATGGCAACGCGGAAGGTGAACTCTCCACCTCACGTCTCGCCAAGTCCCACCCCTGTGCAAAGGCGCGCACATAAACAGCAGACGGACAGAAATCTTCATGCAGCCGCTAGGTTGTGGGCGGGGGAGGGCGGGAAGAAACGACGCACGCAGGTGCGGTGATGAAACAGCAGGAAGTAGGTGAGAGAGTGAGGGCTCTCGCGTGTCTTATCGCCCCGTGTTTATCTCCCCATCCACGCCACTACATCTTGCTCTCCTCCCCTCAGCTTAACGTACACGGGTCTGCTGACTAACCCCCACCTTGGGGGACGGTACTTTACCCTCTCGAGCGTGCAAGGAATAACTCCGCCGGGTCCCGATCTCTCTCTATCTCTGCCTCTGCTTCTGCCTGTCCCCACCTCCGCCTCCGCCTCCGCCCCGCACAACCAATGTCTCGCACACATATACATACGCACGAACAAGTGCAAAACGCTGCAGGTGAAATTGTTGTTAAGCCTGTGTGCGGCTGTATTTGCGTGGGCACATAGGTTTTTATTGATTTGAGACAAGAAATACACATTTAATACACATTCCGCGGACATCTGCGTGTGTGTGTGTCCGCATCAGAGAGACGAAGGGAAAGGTTGGTGGACACGGCTCAGGCGAACACGGTTGTGTGGTCCCCATGTATGCGGCACTGGCGGGCAGCAAAAGAGTGACGTCAACAACATTGGACCATAAGTGTGGTCAGTTACCAACTAATTCACCCGCATCTACAGTAATGAATCGAATGAGATTGTTTTCTTCTTCTCCGAATTCTGTTCGCAAAACCACATTACGTATCCATTAATTTGGTGTAACTGCATCTGACCACACGACATACTAACTTATCGTGAAAATGTGTATTAATCAAATAAAAATTAACTTTTAGTACTTACTTGGAAGTATCCTCTCTCCTAGAAATCACCCACCCCACTAAACTGTGAATGTGTGCGTAAATCGCATTTTCGTGTGTAAAATGCCACAAAATTTGTAATGATCGGTTAAAAATCAAGTCCACTAATTGGATGCCCAATAATGAAAGAGATTGCATTCGGTCACCAAAAAATTAGCACAAATGTTTTCAATGCAAAGGTTACAATTTTACAATTCATAGCCACTCGTTTGGTGTAATGTGCAGTCACCAGCAGTAGATGTTGAAATCGACGTAGGTTAATTAGTTTTGCAATACCCATTTTCCTGAGCACAAAGAACTTTTGGAGCAGAGCTGCTTCAAAAAAAGCACGTTACGAAATTGGGCGATTTCAAATTACGCACATCGCCTTAATGTACCCGACCTAAGGCAACCTTTTGAGTGCAAATTAGGCCAAATGCTCTAGAGGCTGCGGATCTGTCACCCGAACGTATAAAATTCTAACTGAGTTATTTGGGGGCCAGAGGGCAGGACCTCCAACTGTGCATGTGTGCCCGTGTGTGCATTTATACTGGACCTAATTAAAGGAGAATTAAATGAATCTGACCCCTGTAGGCGTTCATACGATGCTGAGGTCAAGTAGGAAAGCGTGCCGTCCACTAAGATACGTGATATTAACAAGGTAATAAAAGTAGCACATTCAAGAGCTGGGATAAGAGATAATTTGATGCACGATGCAATAAAGTGGGGATACATTGAAAACTTACCCTAAAGGGCGGTAGGTGTTGGTTCGGCCAAGTCATAGGTTTGGGAATATTCATGACGATGAAACGATGCAAGGTGTCTTGTATAAGTTACCTCAATAAAGTCCATGGTGAATTATGTCTAAATTATATGAAGGAAGTGACCCCTGACACTTTGGAAAGTCTGTTATTTCAAAAGGGATGTTTTCTAATAGATATCTAATTATGTTGCCTACTTCGTAAGTATCCATTGGTAAACATCCTCTTAACAGCTGAATGGAATGAGTAAGCGGCTTTAGACAGAACAAAAATGCACACAAGCTCTTTTGGCCATTTGAATTTTTCCTTATAACTCATCTACCTTCGGGACGTACTTATTTTCCAGACTGTTCTCAGCATCGAGTCGCACTTTAATAACCAGCTGTCTGTGGCCATAGAAAAAGGAACCTTGGATACCACCTCCCCAGAGCCAATTGATAGTCATCCTATCGACTATTACAACTTTTTCTTCTAATCTAAGTGTAATGAGACTGTAACCGAACTTTGTCAGTTACCGATGAGTTAGCTGCTGCATCATTAACTGGAAGTTTCAATGTATGGGTTTTTACTAAAAGTCAAATGGCTTCGAACTATCAAATCGTCATGATGGGTGTGAAGAAAAGTAGACCTCAAGGAGTGGTTGAGGTCAGTTCACACTGACTGACCAATCCATCGCCTGTCCGTAGGACGAATAAGCACTGCCTGACCTCTGTACCGCATTCAGATGTCAAACCACTTCCCAAGCTGGGACTTGGAACGCCTTGTAAATTGGTTATAACATCATATATAAAAGGGTAGAACTAGTAAATTAAGACTAGTTGATTAGACAATTTCCATTTAAGGGGCTTTGAGTGTTAATTAGTGTCTTCAAAGTCAACTTTTTGTAATTCAAAGTCAAAGAAAGGTAACTACCATAAAAGTGTTGTAAACGTGTGAATGGGCTATCGAGGTTTTATAGATAAAGGAAACCTGACTATTTTAATACATCTCCTTAACAGCCTGCTATCTGCTTTAAGCTTAATGGACTATTCTAAAGTTACTTTTAACGTATCTCATCTTGATTTGCAATTTTTCGTTATCCACCAACCACAACATGGTGTACCGGTTCGTCTTGATAGGACTTTTTGGCATTGACCGAGACTGAAATTTAATTTATCTTAGTAAAAGAGGCCACAGCAACGATGCGTTTTTTTGTGAATTCCAAATATGACGTCGAAAAGTAGATGATGAGTGAAACCGTACTTCTTCATTGACAAAATTCCCAAATTGCATAAGGATGTGTCAAGTCATCCAAGTGCAAATTGTACAAATTGTGCAGGCGGCGCTTTGACGTCCATTGTTTCATGAAAGTTGAGCCATAAAAAGACGCTTCCATCGGTAATAAAAAAAACCACGCTAAACAAAAATTCACCTAAGGGACTCAATTATTTCCAGTGCAAAGCATTTGAATCGCTTAGAATCACACATTCAAAAACACTATGAATTGCTTTCACCTACATGCGTTTGGCACATACCCTGTCACCTGTCAATTAGGCAACCAATAAAATTGTCATTCAGTGACGTTTTTGATCGGAGGATAGGAATCGTTTATTATTTCAGCTGCCAAACGTGCCTTGTGGCATTCTTCATGCCCACTGACAGTTTTATATGCGTGGGATTAAAAGCGAATTTTTGTGACCAAAGAATGCGCTTGGCGGCGTGTGATTTGTTTGTTCCCCTTTAATATGATGTTTGTTGTGTTGCTATGGCCTTAAAAATTCTCACCGGTTCAAAGCGAGTACTGTGTACTTAGTTTCATAACAACCAAGTACCTATCTATTACCCGTAACAAGTCGCATTCGTCCAGTTCCTGCTTTTCTTTATTTTTCTTAATATTCTCACCAATGATTGTGCCATTGCAAAGAAGACTCTTCGTGCTGCAAAGTAGGTATCGCTTCATCTTTAAGACCTGATTTCCCACTGCCTTGTTACTTCAGGCATCTGCATTAAGGTTAAAGGGAATAAGTCTTTCAGACATGCATATGCTTCTCGACTGCGCACTGTGGAGCCCTTAAACAAGCCTTTCCGTATTTGGTCAACACTTAACAACCCACTCCATTCAACTGATTAAATGAGGCACTTTTCCATTCGCTCAGGTTTTGGAAAAATGTAAAATTAATATAACTTTTGGAATCGCCTTCTTTGCTTTCGAAGCTCAGGATTGAAGGGGGAAAATTGTTTCCACTCCCGTAGCGCACATGACAATACCAATATGTTTCCATTTGTTTGAAGCAAGAAAATAAGAGAAACAGTCCTGTGGTAAATTTGACCGGCTTACTTTTGCAACAGTCGAATAGATCTAAACAGTGTATCACCTCTTCGAATGACATTTTGGGTTAATAGCATTTAATACAATCAAGAAAACCAGACGACAAGCACCAGCACATTGCAGAATAAGAAATGCCCTGACAAAAGAATTTAAATATGGAGTTAAAGATGGCAGAAGTTGCAATCGAAAGCAGCATGATACATTGGGACCTGAAGTGAATAAACAAAGCGAATAAATAAAGGAGTTGCTAATCCGGCGCATAAGCAGGAAGTCTTCAATTAATAAGTCATTATGGGTAGATGAAGTGATATGCAGTCTGTGTGTCTTCATGTGAGATAGGCTCACAAAAGTAAGGACTTATCGCAGAGCAATCAGCGTTCTCCAAATGCAAAAGAAATGTTCTGCATTTGTATTAGTTCGGAAAATTTAAATTACCTCTCGAACATAGTGGAATATTTGCTGTTTTTTCAGCTCACAAAGGCACATTGACCACAAGTGATGTAGTTTTTTTTGAAATAGGTCTCACTCACCATAAATGCATGGATACATAGGGATGTGGAAGGTAAAGTGCTCGCGAGTGAATTGCATTAAACGCTGGAAGAAGAACTGTTCACTGTTTAATATGGTCATGCTTCATAATTTTCCTCTCCTAAACATGCTGCTTTAAGCGCAAATTTTAGTGCTTAGGAGATATGTGTTTACAGAAAAGGACCGCAACCTTAATGCTCTGATCGATTTATGGTACTATTTATTGTTTTCGAAGCAACTACTAACTATGGAAAATCAAGCGGCTTTATCTCATAGCCTGTGGACACATTCACCTTAATTGGACTTTAAAGACAAAGTTGGATTCGATTTAACTTTACACCAACTTTTTAGACGAAGAGCTTCACCTTTCACAAACAAGGAGCCCACGGTGTAGGTGTCCCTTTTCAATAAATCCAGCAATCCATCCTCCATCCGCAGCGAGAGGATGTGGTTTGACAATATTAGAAGATACTTAAAAGTACTGATCTCTGATAACAAAACCTCACATCTTAGACATGAAGACGATGGTGCCCTCTAAAATTTGAGCTTTTATAATGAGAAGCCCGTGAAAAGATCCAACACCGAGAATGTGGATGGCAAGATCACCTTCACTAGATGCCGATAACACCAGTAGAACGACGCTAAATGACACACCCGCACGATTCCGTGCTGTCAGCTAGAAATTAATCCGATCTTTTTGTTAGCCGACACTGTAAAAGCACACGAAAGGGGGAATGGGCGTTGGTGTGCATGCGATGCTGCGCGCTATATTGTGCTGCACTGCGGTGCGGCCCTTGGAAAGTGCCAGTCGGACAATTGCGCGCACACGAGCGCAAAAGCACACCCATTTCACCGACCGACCACCAATGGGTGTTCAAATTGCCTACACGCATGTGCGTGCATCCCCCGCTCTGGCTGGTGCCCAACGTACGATTCCGCGTTGCCCACTTGTGCCCCGAACATTCCCATTATCTCCTCTCGTGGATGATCTACATTCGCTGAAAGGTTGGTTACGTCTTGAGAATAGACTCGGGAGTGGATTCAACCGCCGGATTTATAGGTCGACCTGCAACGCTTTCCGTAAGTACAGGCTTTGCCGTTTTGAAGGAACTGTTTATTTGGGAGCTCTTTCGCGTGAGTAGCCACCTTAATTGTGTGAGGCCTCTTAGTTGACATTTAATAGGAAGAATGAATGTACTACAACACAGGCAAAGGACAAAGAACCACTGGGTAACAACATTTGGATCTGTGGTCACGCTAGCAACGGTACGGTGGGAAATGCCAGCGTTTGACCTTTGCGTGGGTTATCGATATGTTACAAGTTGAAATGCACATACATTCGTAAGAAATCAAGGCGAAAAATAATAATAAGTTTTAACTCATAGTAGGCGTTTGTTGTTGCTTCAGAATTCGCTTCAATCACGTATGTTTTACATAGTATTAGTGACAGTTTGATTTCCATAACATTGGTTTGACAATTGCAATCCGCTGGGTGGTGTCGTTATTGCTTTAATTCCTCATTAACCGTAATATTGGCAAGGTAACGTATCAGACGACGAACTAGTCGAGAAGTCAGTGATGTGTTTTAAAGGGTAGGACAAAATCTTTCAGGGTTGAGAAAGCAGTATTTACTCATACTGGTTGCCGTTATAATTGGCCGGAATTACACCCAAATAATAATACCTGCTTGTGTTTTTACTTAGCTCACAGCTCCATGTTAGAAACCATGGGTTGCGTAATCTTGACCAATATATACGATTGAAATCTGAAGTTGCATATCAAGTATGGTACAGCAAATTACTGGGACTTAACATTTCATTGGTTTATTTCCCAAGAAGCTTATTGCATCCTCCGCACCATTCATCCACCAAAGGGAATAATGTGCGTTATTGCCTCCTCGAACCAATCACATTTTAACGTTAATGCGAACAAAGTCAATAAGCATGAATGCCTACTTTTTATGCCCATGATTTGCACATGGATCCTTTTAGAATGGTTCACTTAAGTGCTCATGCATCCATTATTTAGTAAAACTTAATAATCGCTATTCAGTGCGAAGGAAATGGTAATACCTGGAAGGAATTTTCGACAGTTGCAAATGTTCATGTTTCCACCATTTTTGCATTTCTTATCAACATATGTATGGTAGTCTATCGGACGTTCCACTTTCCATAAAACATAATCGATGGATTGTAATGCCAGCACCTATCCCATTGGCACAGTAGAGTACAGACAGACGCTGACATCGTGTAGGAGATTCCTTACTTTCGAAGTCCACTTGATACACGCCTACCTCGTATGTTGCTATGAATGTGGAAATGAAAATCAACGATTTTAGTTTGAGAGTGAGCTCAGATTTTGACAGCTCATGTTTCGGAATTCCATAATGCATTCGATTGCAGTTCATGGCTTGTAAAGCTTGATTTTTAATGAAATTTGAAAATAATAAAGTTTTCTGAGCATTAGCAGCAGGATACATCATCCGACACTATAAAAGCGCTTGGGCAGCTTCATCAGAGGGCAAAACAAACAGATATCCGAATTTTTGTCTTCTAGCTGCACTGTTTGATGATAGCAAGACAAATTTAGGCTTCCATTAACACCTAGCTTTTTTCTGTCAATCAAACGGACGTTAGGCAAATTAGAATGGACAGACGAGCTGCAGACCCAATCGTAGTTATTAGCAAACGCTATTTGTGTGGCAACGAAACAGATCAGTACACATCTGGACGTCATTGTATCAAAATGGCTGTTTAACCCGCGATTTAAAACGCCTGTGAAACACTACACTTAAGTTCTGGCTTGTTGGGTCCTCCGGTGGCTCATAATGTCGCATAAGATTATTTTCTCAATTTCGTGCAGGTAGAGGGCTGCAGGACGAATCTAACCCTACTAAGCAACCCTTTTTATTAAAATTCTACTCAAAGTGGACTACTTCTTCAAAGGAAGCATGATTTCTATTACCTAGACAACTAACCAATAGTAATGTGTGCCATTGTAGAGGTTAAGTTACCACCTTTATATGTTCTGGAAGTGAAAACCACTGCCAATCTATAGACTTTTCCTTAACTAATGGAAGCAGCTTAACTCAAACAGAAATTCAGAAGTGCAATGAATTTTTTTATAACCATTGACTTTACTTCGGTCCGAATTGATACTATTGTGTTACGGGCATCGGTTGTGGTCCAGTTATTTATAACCCTATCAGGTAAATAGCAGCGCTCGTGCACAGGCTGACACATAAAATGGTGTTCGGGGTTAGCCCTTCTTAGGCAGCCGTTTATGTATTTTATGGAATATCCTTTACTTGCACGTCATTTCAATGGAAGTATGAGACATTACAAACACACTACTCCAGAAATTAATTCGATTTACTGTAGGTTTTTTGATGCAGGTTCCTTGATTGGAGATTTTCCCACTCTCTCATTAATGAAAGACAGGATTATTGAAACCGAAACCATGTTTATAAAGTAGTCGAAAGCGGCTCCTGCCTTTACCTTCTGTTGTCCTGAGGGACACACACAACCATTTTTTTGTTTCGTGAAGCGTCGAGTACGTTGAACTCACTTAATTTATGATTTGAATGCCTATGCCTATGCATTTGCGTGTAAAACTCCCAGCGGCAGCTTTCTGTTCCGTGATTGTTAAACTAATGGTATGCCCACTTTATAGAACTAAAATATTCGGGGACTCAACAACCTGCCTGTTGGCAGTCAAATGTTACAAGTCCATGAAAGAAATTCAAAGAAATTGGAATGTAAAAACCATTTTGAAATAATTAGAGCATCACTTTTAGTCCCTAGTAGAGTTCGTGCCCAATGGAGTCGACTTCTACACGTTAGCTCTGATAGCAGCATATTTGGTGCGTTGATACGCATATGCCGCATATCACAATGGTGCCAATTTTAAAGAGTTTTGCTGCATCGACTTGTCATTATCGTCAGTAATTGTGCACTTTGTGCCAAAATAAATCTGGCTTCCTTCCCAATCGTTTCATACGAGTGATTTGTCCAGAAGCTCCGCAAGCATAAGGACCCGCACTTCGTACAGCATATTGCGGAATGAAACACTCATTTTATCTCTGCACTTGTATTAACTTATAGAATTAATATATTTTATCACAAATATAGGATTCGTCGACTATAATTTTCACCTTACCACTTCACATCTAAGACCATTCAAAATGGCAACTTCATAACCGTTACAGCCTATTGCCGCTACATCTCTTATTGTACTTTAGTGATGATCTTACCGAAAAGTGGTACATTTGGAAGTAAATATTTCGAAATTTCAAATGTGAACATAGTACGCTTGCGTTTCCTTCACCATTTCATTATCAAAGCTATAATAGCAAGGTGATGCCACAAGGGTCCACTCTTTTCGGTCTAATACCTGGCATACATAAGTGATCTGGTGTTCAGTCGAATGATTTGATCACCTATTGACCACACATAGCACTTCTTTGCTATTCAAATGAGCCAATTTTTTAGAGTAACAACGAAACACATTTTTTGTGATTGAAGCCTGTTCCATCCTCCCATGAAATGAGTGTGGAATTACTGACCGTTATTCAAGTCAATTCGTGAAACTCTGTAGACCAAAGTTTAATCCAGTCACCAAAAATATCTATTGCAAATGGGTATTAAGAAGCAATTCCTCGAACCGAGACTCAATACAGTCGGCAGTTGACAGTGTCACTTGACAATAGGGAGTCGAAAGTTCAAGCCACCGCAAATCAATCGATGTGTCCACACGAAAGTGTACGTGCGTGCAAACTTGTGTGTGTGTGTGTGTGTGTGAATTAAAGCCCAGTTACTGCAATGTAGTTGGCAAGTGCAAAAAATATAATTAGCTGGTAGTGGTAGTAGCAGTAGTCCCAGAGGCAGCAACAGCAGTGGTAGCAGCGCTAGCGGCAGCAGCACCAACAGCATCAGCAGTAGTAGCAACAGCACGCAGACACACAGGAGATTCCCCTCTTAATCACGCCTACGTGGGCTGCGGAAGGGGGGAGAGGAGGGGCAGTCACGGCAGGGAGAGGGAAGAAGGCTTTTGCGTGCGCACGCAGCAGCGCGCGGATGCAAGGGCTTCTTCTCTTAATCACGCCTACAGCACATCGTCGCAAACAGCACGCTTTCCGCTGCACGTACGTGCACGCACCTGCAGTCTAGCTGCATCACAAATGTGGTGTGACACCTTGCAAAAAAACCAATTTTGCCTTCTTCTTCTTCTTTTTCTTCTTCTTCTTCACTGTTCCTCATCGGAAACGCGCTTTTGAAACAGGTCAGTGTGCCTCCCGGTCAACTCCTTCCTTCCAAACCCATGAACTCCATTGTATTTACTTTCGAGCAATTGGAGCCATGGACATAAGGCCAATTGTGTAGGGGAGCGAGTGAATTGGACGGTGCAGATAATGCACCAAGGTTGGCTATTTAATCAAACAGTATGATACAAGTAATATGACCAAATACAGTATAAGGCCTCACTCAGAAGACCAAATGTGTTTATTTACCGAGAAGCCCATTCCCATGATTAGTAGTTAAACATGAACCAATAAATACGAGATTTAAATTTATAGTAGAATACATCTTTTGCCCACCCCAACATCTACCGATAACTGAACAGCGGCAATAGGTGGATGAACAGGTTCTCTGGAGTTGTCTTGTTGGTGCATCACTTTCCACGTTGAGTGCCTCAATTTGTCCACCTTAATTTTCCACGTTAGAAACAACTTAGATTGTGTTACTGGAAGTGACCAACACAAATTGCTATCGTTTAATTCAGCGACCGTAATCTGGCGCAATGTCTACTCACCTCCAGCACTTTATGCAGGCAAAAAAAGATATCCCGGTAGTTTCGCGTCGGCCACAACTCGATCGGGGCTAAATTACGAAAACTCATCAGACCCAAAACAACAAGTTTATTTTAAGGGCGCATGTTGATCCTGAAATTAAGAACCCCTTCCCATGTTTGTGCTTCCACCTTTTGGAGCACTTAGTAATTTCGACTCGATTTTAATTTGAAGACGTGCTTTATTCTTCTAACTTTCTTAAATACGCCTAAATAAACTCATACAAAAAATGTCTTTCCTCAGAATTTCAAATCTTTCACTATTTAAGTACGAGACAGATTAGTAGCCGAGACATCAGGTGTGTGCTGTTGTTGTCGGGGCCTCAGAATAACGGTTTATTGGGGTTTTGTCATCAAATTATTTTGTGATGCCAATGCTGAATGTCACCAGCCACGTAAGTTAGATTAGGAGGTAGTGTGCGGTGGTGCATTGTTGTAGTTTTTTCAGCAAAATATGTTTTTACCTTGTTCGTCATCCGCATCAACTTATAGGGCCCAAGCAAAAAGTGTACCGGTCGGGAAGGCGACAGGTCTGGTGCATACGTCTTTTTTAGCTGGGTCGGCTTTTCTCCTATTCACTTCATAAATATGGACGGACAAATCATCAAATGATCACCAAATCCACTACCTTCTCAAAGTTTGACCATACTTTGCCGAAATCATCAAATAAAAGTTGAAGTTGAGCTGTGTTTAGCTTCTGTAGAACTTTCTCCACACAATGCAAAACATGGAATAAAGAGTTGAGTGAAGTTTTTTGCCAATCAAGTAAGGCATGTCATTGAACAATGGAAGACACGTCATTAGTGGCACTAGAAGACGCGTTATACCATTTAGTCCTCGGGGCATTTCTACGGCTTACGCCATGCAGGGAGTCACTACCAGTAATGTAGGCATAATCGTAACCAATGGAAAGACATTTATCTGGACCACTTAACTGCGCCACCTTCGTTCTTCAAAAGATCCATTAACTGTGCGGAATCGGTGAACCTCTATTCGACTGCAACAAGCGTCTAAGTAGTGATGATGTCATGACAAGGAAATTGTGCAACGCACACAATTTTGGCTTTCCATATACTTACTGCGTCAAAATATAATCCTCATAACTTTAGCAACGCATTAAAAGTATGTTATCAATGTAAAAATCCAGCTTAGGATTCAAAGAGGAGCCTTATGGAAACAAATTTTCGACAATAAATAAACGCTTTATGGTACTTGTGCGAGATCCTCCTACCCACCCTAGCCTTCGCCCTTTGACACCCGGTAATGAGACTTGGGGAAAAACCTGCAGTGCAGAGCCAGGAGGGGAGAAAGAGCAGTAGATTGGTTGCACAAAAAACGCCACCGGATGGATGATGGTTTAGGCACGCTTTCTTCGTCTTCGGTTTGTCTAATCACAGGCGCACATTGTCACATCCACATCACCTTTTCCACAGCTGCTCAAAAAAGCGCCCTTTTTTCGTGTCTGTGTGTGTATACCTGCTGGGGACGGGATCTAACACAAATAGGCCACAAAGATGGGAGTCGCATTAATTGGGGGCGGTTATTTTCAGCGTTTACCCACTAGCGATTGCATCAACAGCTATTCACGGGGATAATAGCATGAGTCTTTCGAACATCCACTAACACTTCACCCTGCTAGCTATTCCGTCCAATAAGTCAGTAACATTATTTTTGCGAGGTCATAAAAAGCGGTTGTGTTTTGAACACAAGAACCGGGGCTGTCCTTAAAATTAAAATGACCGTTTACCGCGTCACTTCCCCAGCCCACTTCCCTCCCCATCATTGCCAGTGCCAAAATACTATTCGTATTTGTCTATTTGATGTAAATATGCCTCTCTAGTCATGATTTTATAACATATTTTGATGTTTTTTCCACCAGTTTATTAAATGAATAAATCCACAAAATACCTATATTAAAGGGTTAATGCTTATGGGTAAATCAGTGGATAATATAGCATAAACTGACCATAATCAAGTATTGTTGAGGTACTTTTTTCGGAAACACAAGCGTTTTACTTGCAAAGATCAAGGTTACTTCCTCTCTTTACAACCATTACTTCTACTGGACATTTTGTTGCCATCCTCCTGACAAATGAACGTTTTTCGTGGCACTGACTAGTGGAGTCGTGGCTATAGGTGCAGTAAACAGCGCTGACAGTACCAGAGCCTCTGGAAACTGTGTGTGTTTGGCTCATCGACGACTGATTGCATAAAGAAAACCCAATACCGCTTAATAGTAGAAGGGAGGCATTGGGCTGATACATTAGTTTTGTGCTAAGGTAATCAAGAACCGCTGCTTATCCAATGAGCATACGAGGAGGGGCAGCACATTGGCGGACGTTTGACAAGGTGTAGATGGCGTGATTGATTGTCGGGAGCATGGAGCCGAAGCCTGATCATTTTTCTGGCCAACTTTAGTTAATGCAGTCATGTAGATAAAAACATCTTGCTGAAGTTAAGCGGATGCTTGTCTTGGTGGATAGCCCAGTCTGCCTGTCTATTCTGTTCACCTGGGTGATTGATAGTCCCCTGCAGTCTATTAAGTAATATGGATTGTGGCAACACCCCCTTGCAGTGGCTTTCGATGCTAAATGTCACAGTGGCTTAGGTTAAATTGCGCAAATCGCAGCGCACTTGGCGTAAATAGGCTAATTCATATTTCGTAATTATTAACCGTGCTTATTAAGGGGAAAGCGAAGGCGGATGATTTCCTATCTGCTTCTAAAAAAATTAAAATTTTTAAGCCATATTGCAGATGGATGAATCGCTCCACTTTCTGTATTCCAAATCAACTTATGTCAACGACCCGTTTCAAGTCAAGTACAGTTCACATGTATCATTTTAAAAATTTTATGCAAACCACGCAGAATGACATAAACATATCGTCTAACCACTGCCAATTTGGCGTCTGCTGACAGGAACCCCAGTACCTCAAGTTCAAAGGCGACCATCAAAAAAATTAGGTACAAACATTTAAGAATATTGACAGGGATTATTCTGGTGGGAGGGCGAAAAGAGCATGCCATTCCCCTTTTTATTGCAGCATGAAACTGGAATATGAAACTATTAGGCGGTTCCGTTCTCGACTTGAATCTCTTATGCATGCATTAAAGCTAAACCATCACTCAAACCAGTTTAGCATTGCTTAGCCTAACAATACCTTATTAGTGCAAACACTTGTCCAAACTTTGCCAAAATATTTGTTCTCTTCACTGAACCACGTTCTTACTTAAATTATTTGCATGCACCGCCATGTTTTTCACCATTTGTTTGCCCCTTTTGCTTAAGGAAACATTCCACAATTTGGGCTAACTCTGGTGGGGTGTCAGACCTAAATGTCAGCATTCACACAAGGAAATCGCAGCTCCCGAGCACGGCAATTCGACCATGTGTGTGTGTGTGAGAGAGAGAGGGTGTAAAAGTGTATTGCTTACCCACATCTGCACACAGAGTATGGCTCCGACCAGACTGCTTCCTGATTGCCCACGTGTAGATGGCATGATGCCTCACGCGAAATTCATCTACTAAATCCTTTATTTTAGCCGCATAGCTGAAGCACATTAGCAGTTCCTTGATTCCCTTATAAAGTGCCAACTGTGGAAGAAATGAAGGAAAGGATCAGGTCAACAGGAATTGAGGTCTGGAGAGTGAAAAGGTGCCTGCATTTGTCACACGTGACCGTGTATTCTGGTAAGGGGAATAGTGTTTTTTTTGCAAATCATAGGAAATTATAAACGAACGAGAATCTGTCATGCTGTAATAAGTGCATAAGGAAATGGTGAAGAGTTGTTGTTAAGTTGGAACATAAATGTTGACAACAACTATGCCGATGAAGAGTCCGCGCTAAGATTGCGGAGGCAACTCTGTAACATCCAGTTAAAGAATCTTGCTATATAAACAGAGCGCAATCTAGAATGTAGAAAATTAGGCCAATTTCTCCTACATTTTGTGACTTTATCTTAAATAAGTAGACAGTCCTATCCCCCCAACCCCTGTTAATAAATTATCCTCCGACTCTCTTGTCTAATACAATAAAGATGTCTAAGAACATTCAACCTTCTCATCCCAGGAGCATTGGCAGGAAAAGGAGGAGAAAGAAGAAACCCCTGCGATGAATGAATGCTCCCTTATAAAATCTTAAATACATCGCAAAACATGACTCAATTTTAGTAGCAGGAGTTTTTTTGCTACAGGGCCGTATATAATACAGTTTCACTTAACGAGGATCTTTAAATGCTTTTACTGGCCACCTGAATCCCATTGTGGCTATGGTCCATAATACTTTACCTGAAGCGGAAGAAAGGAGTGTTTTCATGGGATTGGATGAAGGGTTCAAGTAGTTCCAAACATGCCAACCTCAAGAGTCTAAGCAAAAAGTGACTGGTAGCCAGTAAAACGGTATGGTCATGAGAGATTGAACGAAGTCTTAAGTAGAGGCATCTCCACTTCCTGCCTGCACCTGCCAGGGCCGCAGTGACGGAGAGGGGGAGAGAGAGCAGCGTTAGTCACCTGTTGGTGGCGCCACGGACACGTGGGCAACTAGGAGAGGTGGGAGGGACGCAAGGGGGTCGACCGGGGTAGCAGCAAAATTCCCACCCCCACAGCGTCCCATTCCTCCTTCACCCCTCCCCTGCAGTCGCGAGGGCACTGCTAAATAGTCATTGAATCCGACGTGATAAATGACAGGATACCGCGCCTTCTGCATCTCTCCCACTCTCGAATGTATGTGCGATTGCGCGCGTACGGGTGTCTGGGTTACAACTTTCTGAATACGCGCACGAGTGTGCGTATGTTTCTGGGTGGCGTGTGTACGTTTGTGTATGTGCGTGTCGGAAATTTATATTAACGAGATTCCCGGCTGACATACACAGGTGCATTTGTCCAGAAATTCCATTTCGCGCACACGCAAATACATACGTATCCAGAGAAAGCAGTAATGATCTACCAGAGTACCAAGTCATAATTGCTGCCTCATCAACAAAATTCGAGCTGCCACTCGCAACCTAATCTACAGGAGAAGAACACTGTTCAACACGATTACTTTAAGTCATATATGTAGACTAATAAATTCACTGGAATAGTGAACACATCTAAAATTTAATTGGTTTACTGCATTTACTAACCTCATTTTACCCTTTATGAAAGAGATGATACGATTCATAGTTTCAAATTAAAAGTGCAATTTCGTGAAGGCCTGACAAAGGGAATACGCTGTGATATGTGCATGGAGTAGCCGTTGGTTCGCAGAGCAATCGGATTGTAGCGATATTTTAGGCGTGAACTAATTACTCATATCAACCTAATAACAAGTAGTCGAGCTGATTCAGTCTTCGTAGCACACAAGTTTAAGCTGCAATTACTTTATTTGCATTATAAGACTACCACAGGAAGATTTTCTTCACGAATGCTGCCATACAAGTTGCCAGAGCACGAAGCTTTTCATACGGCGCCGTTCAGCAGCTCAGAAAGGTGGCAACCCTCCTCCTGGTGTCGGAACTCGCCTCCCCCATCCTTACCAGCTTCGTTGCAGGAGCACTACCACTTTCATCATAACCACAACAGTCATCGCGGTTTCTTTAGCAAGGAGGATGTTCAGCAAACCCACCCGTCCAATGCCGATCCTATCCACCTCGAGAGCCTCGGATTCCCCTGCAGTGGAGGGGCTGCAGACGGTGCACCTTCCAAGTGGGAGGCCGAGGATGCCTGCCATGAGAGTTCCACTCCAAGCCTTAATTCCACTGCAGCCTCTACTTCCGTCTCCACCAGCGGCGGTGGCAGTGGCGATGCCTTCTGGTCTTCCACGCTCTCCAGGGTTGCTGCTGTGGCAGCTGCCGCGATGGCATGCGCTGCAGTGCCCCAAAAGAATCCCAGAGAGGAGCATGTGGAGTTTGAAAACGCCCACCTCGGAGATGAGGAGGCTGAAAAACCTGGTGTGAAGGAGCCCTGGTGTAGGAGTCAGCGAAAATTGCATGGTCGAAGGTGATACACTTCAGACAACCTCATGAATAATTGGGAAAAAGCATTTATTAAAAAAGGGAAAATAGCAACTTTTCCAACTTCATTGAAACTCACAATTAGCCTTGTAGGTACATTGGTACCAGCTGGTACTGCTATGTATATTCATTTCTTATTTGTTCAGAGTTGTAAATGAAACATTGTCATTTCATTAGATAGCCTTGATCATAGATACCACAGTACCTGCCTGATAGTAAAATCAATCCACTAGTTTTTTATAGGAACGTCTTCCACTTTCTAGAAATCAAACCACTGAAGGTGCCGATAGTGCACTTCCCAAAAGGCAGTCACAAACACCCTTTGTTGACTCCAGTACGTCGCCATCTGTGAAGGGTGACACTCCCGTTTCCTTGCCATTCGTCTATCCACCCAATCAGCTACCTCATCTTCAAAACGGCTCGTGGACCAACATGAGCGACGTAAACCTCCAATGGTCCGGTGACACTCCTAATGATCCTCTCAAAAACGGCAGCAACTCGAATAATTCGCAGTGGCCTTCCGAGAGTGACAGTGCCCAGCGGTTCTATGGGGATAACCAATTTGTTAAACCATTTTCCTACTCGAGTGATGAGGTCTTCCGATCACTGGGAATAAGTACCAGTCTCTCTGAAGATGCACTTTACGTCATGTCCGCCTCAAAACAGAACCCAAGCGAACCCTTCGCCCAGTTCCCCACTACCACAAGCACTCCCATTAAGTCGGAACTGCAACCCGAATTCTCGCAGACTCACCAATACATTGACCCTTGTCAGAGGCGCTATCCAGAGCATGGTGACTGGTCACAAAAACGACTTCCATCATCTGCAAGTTATGAGACCAACTTTACCGGGGAGCGAAAGGCGCCTACAGAAATGGGTCTACCCATCACTCCACATATGCCACCGAACTCGACGTCGTGCGACTACTTTCTGGAGTCAAGACAACGGCGAGACTCCTACGCAGCCTCGGGAACACCACCGAGGGGAGAGTTCTCGCCACTTCCAAGCTATTTCAGTCTCTTCTCGGGTAGTGGGAAGGAGAGCGACCCTCACTTTGGAGGTACGCCAATGCTCTACCCTTCTGTCATGGAGTCAGGTAGTCTGGGAGCGTTCACCCAATCCTCAAGCGGATCGCAACTCCCAACTCCCAACAGACTGGAGCTGCAGCAGCAACAGCAGCAACAGCAATTCTGTCTTGTTTGTGGCGATAATGCAGCCTGTCAGCATTATGGAGTGCGCACTTGCGAAGGGTGTAAGGGATTTTTCAAGGTAAATCGGCTTTTCTGTAACTGTGTCACTATGGCGCTGAAAATGTTTTGATTCTAAAAACTGTCTTCCTTATGCATTGTGACATCAAAATGTTTATTTTATGAAATTGTTAGCTCATGTGGAATTACGAAATTAGCTACTATGCTTTAACTGAACCATTGAGAAGTGATGTTATTGGTTAACACCAAAGCATTTCATTTAGAAACTTATTTGTTTTAAATTAACACACCTTTTAAAAACAATTTTCGCGAAAATTTTATGACTGCCATCCATTTAAAGGCTCTGGTTAAATTTAATTGGATCATTCATAAACCAAGGATGGGAATTCTCTTTCGGCATGTTGAGTCCATGTTTCGGAGGACAAGAATCACATCGCTCACTAAACATATTTGTCTCTTAGGTGTCAGTGTTATGTAAGCCACGTCGGTAAATTTCTCCTTCACTATTTATCTGTTTATTTTGGATTTCAGAGGACTATTCAAAAGAATGCCCACTATGTTTGTCTCCAAACAAAGAACTGTATAGTTGACAAGCGTCGAAGAAATCGTTGCCAATATTGCCGATTTCAGAAGTGTCTTAAAGTAGGAATGGTCAAAGAAGGTAAGCGAAAACATCCTTACTTATTCTGACTTCTAACAATAATCTGCCTGTATAGTATTGCCATCAACAGATCATGCATACTTTTGATGGAATTATAATTGGAGCTTCTATTTTCCCAAGCTTAAACGTGCTTATGGTTGAAACAAGAATTTCATAAGGCAGAATTTGAAGAGTTGAATGCGTGACAAGCCAACGCATATCTACTAGGCGTTTTAAGTAGGGTGATTATTTATACCATAATGCGTTTTGTGTTCTGTGGTCAGTTGTTCGCCGCGATAGCTTGAAGGGTCGACGGGGCAGGCTGTCGGCGAAGGCTCGCTGTCCTATAGACGGCGAAAGCGGAGGCACGGGTGATGTGGCACATAAGGCCTTCGCTGTGAGCGGCTCATTAGCCGCCAGCCAGGCCTTTATTTTGTCTGGAGAGAAGGGCACACACCAGGGCGTCCTGTCCGGTGGCTATGGCAGCGGAGGCGTGGCAGGATCCACCAATAACAGCGCAAGTTCAATGACTCTCCTCTCAATGCTGACCAAGGCCTATGAGACCGTTGACTGCAGCCTCGAAGCTGCTCATCTTTTCAAGCACCCACCAGGATCAAACTACCTCACAAAAGAACGCGATCAGCAGGTACAGTCTGATGTTTCAGCTGACAAAAAGGAAATAATTTAAGTAGATTGTTCGAATATTGGAGTTTTAAAATATGAACCAAAATGTATGTGCGGCTAATAAAAGTGGCAGTCAACTAAAGACTTTAATGTACACAAATCCTCCGTTTATAAGATCGTGTGTCTCTGCCTTGTTATTATTCACAAAAATTATTGAATGCAAAATTCACAAATCAACTATACATGTGTGGAGCTGAATGTTTTCAAAATTACAGTGCATTATTAGGTCAGTATTTAAATAGGACGTAGATTAATTGTTTATAAAACTAATATTATGTCTCATTTATTAAAGTGGGAGATGATGTGCATGATGATCGAAGAATTTTAAACGTTTTGGAAGTACATAGACTATGACAACTTTTATTCTCGAAGAAATGCCATCTAATTCCTTCTCCTCAGTTGTATTCTTGGCTATAAATCTGGAGAAAGAGAGGAATGAATGTTTGATATCACCTGCAACCTTATCTGAGGCCATCATATTCGTAATTGTGTTT
Organism: Taenia solium; assembly: GCA_001870725.1. Lineage (NCBI taxonomy): Eukaryota > Metazoa > Platyhelminthes > Cestoda > Cyclophyllidea > Taeniidae > Taenia > Taenia solium. The sequence goes on along the minus strand of MIEF01007041.1, from coordinate 814,723 downwards.
GAAGGAACAAGGAGATAAAAACTAAAAACGGGATTCATTGCGTTCAAGGCTACCGCTGTCACTGTACAAGTGCGCCCTGGAAAAATTTTGCACCTAGCAACATCTGAGCCCGAGTTACTTAGGATTGCTTCTCTTGGAGCATAGCTGAATAACGCCAAAGGAGTGGGATGTCACTATAACATTCAAGCTTTCCAGGATCTAACATCATCTCGTACGAACCCGCATTGGTCTACGCATGTCTGGATGTGTGCGCGTGTGTGGGTTACGAAGATCGGAATGCAGCCCTATTTTCCATCGATACTTCTGTCCTGGTAACTGATGCATTGCCCTAATTCCACTCAGATGCACCAAAAATCCCTGGCTTGTTTGTGTATAATTTTCATGTAAGCAAGATGGGTGGACAAAGGGAGTTCAAAGGCTCTCCTCGTTACGGCATTCAAGGGCTGCAATCTGTCTTCCTACCGGTGTTAGGAACAGCACAGAAAACTAGCAAAACTATGCCTAGCTTCGATTAAAATAAAGCTAAATGGGGCAAGGGCACATGCTTTTAAAAATATGTGATTTATTTTTCTGTGGTTGCACTGAAGTGCTGTAAAGATTTTTGGAAATTTGATATGTCCGAAGTTTATTTTTTTATTGGGGCAGTGCCTTTGAACTAAAGAATGCACTTATTTGCAGTAGAAAAAGTTGCATCTTTTGTAGGGGTTTGAAAAGGAGGAAAACGTCCTTATTCAATTGGCTATCAAGAACCTTGGAGAATCGGTAGAAGTGATTCGTCAATACGCCGACTTGGTGCCCGGTTTCTCGTCACTCTCGGAGGCGGATCGAGAGAAAATTATCTTACTGCACTCGGCTGATCTGATCACTTTCCGCATGGCTTTCAGGTAGGGCACCATTACAGTTCCCAGCTGAAAACTGTGTTACCTCGTTAAAAATAAAGATAATTGTTAAAAATTGGTAGCATGACCATGCAAAGCAATTAGTAAAAATTATTCAAAGTAATTCGCAGATAAAAGGTACATAAAGCACCAACACTGAACTCTGGAGAACTACAAAAATCGTAGGGAACGGTGAAATAGCAATTCCAGTTTTAAACCATTTCCTGACTTTCAAGAACGGCAAAAGCAGCAGCAGAGCGAGCTCAGCTGAACCTATTTCATCCAAACGCATCACAACCGAGCGCCTACTTTCGATCTTCTACCTCGACGGACGTAAGCAGAACCCAGCAGCAGCAGACAACGACGACGATGCAGCATCAACAAACAGGTCCTTTTCAAGGCGTGGAAAATCTGAGCGCGTGGCACACGCAGCCAGCGCCATCGGAGCCATCCTTCCGCCCATTTCCCCACACTCCACCACTTACGCCCGTACCCCCATCCGCCTGGCAGGGAGGTGGCAACAGCGGTAGTATCCCACGGCCTGCCGATTTCGAACCGGAGGAGGAAGGCAGCGGTATCACCGCATGGGAGGTGGCACTCTCTACGCCCACTGAGCCGGTTTATATCTTCGAGAACGGCTCCATCATGACCGACGAGGAGCTAATTCGAGCAGGTCTTGGGTCCTGGATCAGAGCTCTCACCTGGTTTGGCTGGCAACTGCTCGAGCTTGCCATGGGCGACCACAGCACAATTGCTGGGCTCTCTGCCCTTGTTCTCATCAACTACCAGGCGCTTTCTGGTGAGTTCCTCTACGTATTTCAAGAGGTTCTATCCAAACTATCTTACCGACTAGAGTTTAATGCTGATATTATTAGTTAAACTTTTGGATATCCGCTAAAGTTCCTCTAACTTAAAAAAAACAAGTGGGATTCTTAAGTAGAAACTGCCAAAACACCCAGGATTCATGCATTAATGATTTTATCCTAAGTTCCTCATTTATTTACTTTTGACTGAGAAACACGCTGCTTAATGCTTTTACAAAAGACGGGTTTTAGTTTGTTCAATCCGATGTTAGTTCTCTGCATTAGATTGACACATTACCCATTTCCATACTTTATTTACCGTGATCATCATTCTCTCAATTTTGGTAGTTTTAAGCCAAACCTTTCGCATAACTTATAACGGTCCTAGCACTTCCTATGTCCATTTCTCATTCTCGTAAAGTTATCCCAAGGTGCGTCGAATGTTTTAGGAAGGTCGGATTTAGAGAACTCAAGTGAGATCTACACAGTGCATCACAGATTTGTGGAGATGTTGAAGAGTCACTGCTGCTCCCCCACGAGCGCAGTGGCAATTCCCACCGCCTACCCAGGTTGCTACGCCTCTGAGACGGACTCCACCGCACCCGCGGTCGCCACAGCCGCCACGACCACTACCATGGTGCCGCCGGCGCGAGCCGACTCGACATACTTCTCACAGGTCTTCAAGAAGAAGGACACGGTACACTGGATCGCAAGCCAACTACTGCTGCAGCCTCTGCAGCGTCTCCATGCCAGCGGACGCCTGTCCTCAGCGCCAGAGTGTGGCTGGCTCAACACCCTAGTGAGCCTCCTCAACTCCACCTGCAATCAGTCGCAGACCTCGCCCCCACGCAGCTAACTACGAAAAAGGAGGACCCTTTGTTCTCCCCCTGCATTGGTTCCTCCTTTGAAAAAAAATTTGAATGCTCTTCTCACACGTCACTCTCCACGCAAATGCAGCAACATTGTACAGCCCACAACTACAGCAATGTGACCTTATCGAACTGATGATCTTCCACTTCTACCCTCCCGCCTCTACCAACTCTTCCACCGCCACCACCACAACCACACACACACACACGTAATGCTTGTCTCGCGTTGGATTTTTTTCTCTTTATGTGATTTTACTCATATTTTAATTCGTATTGGCCCAAACCCACTCTTCCTCTTCCATTTTTCTTTTGTGCATATGCCTAAAGAAATGATTTTTCAAGATTACATTTATCTCATCCCGAGGGTCATCATAAAAATGCGGTTAGGCTTCATGGTCTGTTGTAAAAATATTAGTGTCATGAGTGCGCTCCCTTCCGAATTTTTTATTAGTTGCAGTGAGTTAAAAACGAATTCGGAATTGAAATTTTGTGGAGAAAGGAATCAAACGGTAGATACTTATTAACCAGTGGTGCTGTGCTGCCTGCATGTGCTATCAAGTTTATGCCGTTTTTTCAATCTATAAAAAGAACATGCAAAAAAGCCTTTGTTCTAATCCTCAACATCAACTGATGGTGTTGGATAACGTAAAAGTTATTTACAATCGCTTTACTTTTTCCGACTAACTCTGAGTGGGCAAGACAAAATATGCCCTCCATTGAAGGAAAACAATCGCAAGTCAGCCACAAAGCTCCTTTTACGATGATTCACTTAATTCCAACCGACTTAGCAAAAAAAGAAACTGGTCTAGTTTTAAGGAATTGCTTTTTTCTCTTTAATGAATGTTTCTAAAAAAACAACCCCAAAAGACATCAAAATCAGACCATTTCCAATGGCAGAGAAAGAATCTCCTTTGCTTTGGTGTAAGGTGGATGCGACCCCACTCCCCTCCATTGACAAAATAAAGCCATTGTTACTCGTGAACATTCGATGAAGAAGTTGCCTTCAATGGTGGGGTCATACAACAGAAGCTTAAACTCCAATTACGATTAATGTGCTGAGGCTTTGATTACATTAAAAACATTCGGCAGTCAAAACCTTCATTCGATGCGTTTGCTCATGCTTCAATTAGATATCTGTTGCTCACTCAGTAAAGTGAAGATCATCTGAAATGTTTTTTTAGTGAAATTTGAATCACAAATAAAGAATTCGTGCTACACAGACATGGTGTTTCAACCAAAGAGTGGGTTCTTTGTACCCAAAGCTCTACCACCCCACAGGTAATCCGAGCCTGCGCAAAGTTGTCTAGGGGCTAACTAATAGCACTGCAGCTGCAGAGGGGTGAGGGGAGGCGCGGAGTTTTGTGTCATTCCGGCCTTTAGCCCAATTTACGGTCACCCAGACTATCGTCGGGACTGTCATGATTGGGTGTGTATGAGTGTGTGCAGTGAGGGTCCCCTGGTCATCATCCAACATAACAAACGCCTTGGAAGATATCGCGCTCCCGTGTGTACGTTTGTCCAATAATCGCCACCCGGTGATGGCCTCGAAAATGGAACCAGACGAGCCAACTCCAAGGGGGGAGGAAATGCAATCTCCGTAAAGGGACACGGGACGAGACTGAGAAATGAATGCTGTTGTGGACGGGTAGTGGACTGGAATGCTGAACACTACATATTATCGAGGATGAAATGAAGATAAGCGATCCTGTTCGACAATGGGGTTACAATATCCACATTCTCCCGGCCCAAGCGCGCATACGGCTAGACCGGTGATCTGTTTATGAGGCTCAATTCCAATCCGAAAGGTAATTTGGTGAGGGATTGTTCACTTGTACTTTTGATTTGGAATTCTGCAAATTTATTTAAAAGCAAATGGACTTAAGCTAAAGACATAACATTATCATGCATCACTACAACCCTTCCACTCCTCTTCGCTTTAGTTGAAACCACAGATATTTATTTTGAAAGGAAGTTATCAAGGTTCTTAAGTGGAACAATACAACTTATAGGCATTTTTTTTTTAAGTCTAGCCGTCTGCTTTCATGCGCTTTGTTCGAATAAGTCAATCAGACGTCAGACGTCCACTTATGCGATTTAATCGGAAGACGAGCTCATGATTCATCAAGTCTCTATTGTAATATGCTATAATGAAGTTGTACGGTGGTCATTTCCGCAATTAACTCCTAATATTGCTAAAGAGGTTTTCACTTCCACTCCCATTCGGGTTTTACTTCACTCCTTCAAAAACCAACTTCCTAACCAGTACAAAACTGGATACTGATGTCCTGGCTTCATTTTGCGATCACTTGAGTGACGTCGCATTGTGACCTGTCAATGCAGTAAACTGTTTGAACCCGATCGTGAATGTTACAAGACCATATAATGGATCCAAGTGGGTACCCACCCCACTGCAATACAAAGTGGCACCCTAGTCTCCATGGTTAAAAATTCTTTATTGAGAGCAAATCCTCCTCCATTGGTAAAATAAGCAGTTTGGAGAAGACCTCTCACCGACCATTAGGAAAACGGTTGTAACGCAGCAGCCGTTTCAGTGATTTACCTTCACTGCACAAAGTGTAGTGAAGTTTGTGGCAAAATTTAATGTCGTATTAGCCGTTTGCTTGCTTTGAGGAATTTTTGATTCAGCGGACACAACCCTGAAATTCATTATTGCAGTTTTCCACTACTTCATCGTAGATTTCGTTACTGTACCTATTTTTGGTGATAAAATCGTTAACTTACTAGTTTATGAATATACTTTAGTGTCCTACTGAACTAGGCCATAAAGTGCTCTGATAAGTTTCTTTAGGATCTTCGTCCACAGGCTGCAAATTCGTTTTTCATGAGTAATTTGCCTTTGCTGTGAAATCCTCAACGATTGGATGTAATGTAGCGATTCTAGCGTTTCTCCCTTTCGAATTCAATTCCATACCCTTGGAAAGAGAAGAGTGTGTGAAGGATGGCATTTTCAATTCATCAGCGATATGGGAGATTTACAGACCATTAAGGCTAAAAGGGGACAGAAGCACGTTTCCTCCTTAGGCGTTAAGGCTGCCACTCCATCACGTAGTTGACGTGGAGCGACCGCTTCTCATCTACGGGGCACATTCAAACAAATGCGCATTCGCGTAAAGATTAGAGTCTTAATGAAATCTGGACAAACTGCTTCTCAATTCTTTTAAAAATCACTTCCACTTTACTCCTTTGAAGTACGCGAATTGGACACCTTAAAGGCATAAAACTGCGGTTCCTCAGACTTGCTTGGCTTTTATAGTTCTGTGGCGGATGTAACTAAATCGTACAGGTTGTTGCACCCCCATCTGTGAAGAAGAACATTATTAATTGCTTTCATTTATTACTTTTTAATTATTCATTTATACGGCGAAATTATGCGCGGCCAACATCAAAGGGTGACCATTTGCCTAAAAGTTACCACGACTAAAGGCAGTCACTATGGTTGGAATTCAGCTAGGCCTAGCCTGCCATGCATATATTACCCATTAAGCTCTATAGGAGCGATCGTAAATGTGTTCCTATGTCTTTTGGGTATCCGCTGCCTATTTCTATGCCAACTTATTCGGTTGTCAAGCCAATTTTGACATGATGGAAAATAAATGCCAAAAGAACACCGACAATTTGCAAATAATTTAAAGCATTTATTAACATCCGAATGTCAGCCTCCAACCTTTGTAGTTTGATTATCAAAAAGAAACCCTTAAATCAAAATAGTTCCTCATGACTTGATTTATCAACGTACAGTGCGAGGCTCTAGCAAATGACGAGGCTACGTGAAAGACGAGTATTTGTGCAAAAAATTCGCCCTATAGATGATGCCGTTACAAAAAGCAGAATTTTGCATGGTCGTCCCAAATTTGGCCCACCCACCGCACCGGATGGAGTGCCACACACAAACCTTGGTCCGATTGTGCTATCAAAGTGGATCGTCAGCCCCATCAGGTCGCCGCAGCAAAGTTCAATCGCGTTGAGCGCGCACCAAGTTTGTGGCTTAACGCGATGTTTAGATAGAGGCAAGAGGACAGAACAGGTTTGTTGCAAAAGAAAACAGTCGCGATGTGATAGCACCTTGAGACCTTTGCTATGAAAAACCGTTGTGCGGTGAACATGCGTGCATTTTTAGCCTAACGTCTGTTAAGAGACGACATTGCCATGGTCACTGGATTGAGATTCATTATTGGCTATGGTGCCGCATTTATCAAATCTGAAACGCCATCAACGTTGGCGCCTAGCTTAGTAAATAACCATAAAATGTGCTCAGAAGCCATCTTTTTTAATAAGATTAACATATGTTCTGATATTTTATAAAGGCGTTTAACAGTCAAACCGACTTCGCATAACAGTCATTCATGCTTAAACCCGAATTAATAAAGTTGATCAGCGTTTTCAGGTAGACCGGTTTTCAACTGAAATATTTGGATGGAGAGCTATAGAAATAAAGGCAAATGGTCAACTAGCATGAAGCTCTACAGCACTCACTTCCCCATTTTAGTCTAGGTTTCACCCATACATCTAAACAAAATGCGGAGTACAACTCATACAGTTTCGTTTTACATAACAATAATCGTTTTCTAACGAATGAGAAAAGAATAGCAGTCCACGATTGTGGACCTCAGTTCAGGCTGAGTAGAACAGAAGGTTAATTATTCGTGTTTCGCAGATAGGCTTGGGTGAATGACAGATCCTCTCCATGTTAGCTTCACGTAAGAGGGTTTGAAATTCGATAGACGCGGAATGAGTTCAACGGGAAAGGCAGATCTTTTCTGATGTAAAGCAAATGCCCGATATATGTAGACCTGAGTAGATATGATGCCTTCCTGCACAAGGACCCACGACCAGTAGTTAAGGGTAAAGAGAAGGAGTAGGAACTTTACTCCACTTTCTATGGGTTATTTATTAATGCATGTATAGTAAGGTAAAATGTTAAAATACAAGTACCTACTGACCATACAATGCTACTGATGCTCCAGTAGGGGATTCCGATATCCACTGATCGACAGAGTTATAATATTAGAATAGCTTTTATTCACTATCCACGTGAATGGATTGCTTCCGCAAAAGCCTACATTTAACTAGTTTGATTTCCACGGGGTGGTGCGAAGTAAACTAGCCAACTTCTCATGCCTGTGATGTGGAGTAGAAGACGTGCTGTAGGAAGAATATTGCATAATTTAGCGATTTATGTGGTTTTACCCCTTTTGTAAGTAAACATGCCCGAGTTTTTTTATCTGTAACCACCTTTTGGTCCAGTTTGCAGGCATTCCTTTTCAAGCTTTTGAGACTAAGAGGTTTGCGTGGAAAGAATCTGCATCTAAGCAGCGGCCGTCAGATTAATTTACTGCCAATTTTTACTGCAGTGTACACATCCCATTCTTCAGTAGAATACGTCTAACTTTTTGTACCTTTTTTTTGGTAAAAAGAGCCACGAAGATGGGTAAAGATTAGGAAAGATGGGAATTGCATTCAGAACAGGCGTTACTTATGCAAAACTCTACAAAGCAATTGTTCCAAACCTCCCACGTTGAAATTAAATTATCGCTGATGATTCTACTTTCCTTTCGGGAGATTTGTAAAAAAAGACATTTTACTCCCTGGAGCAACTGCGTCTTTGCCGTCAGCTCGAGAAAGCAGGGGTAAGTAGATTTTTTCTTGGCGGATGACGCTTGCATTTATATTATGAAATTTCCGAACAATTCAAAAATCTTTAATTGTTTACAGAAAAATAAAAGTAATTGTATTTCTTGTATAACATCACACTTCATTTACTCACGAGGCGAGTTGGACTTTTTGAACTGCTAAAGTGGAAACCCTTCCACTCATGCAGTAAATGAATGCAAACTCACCTCAGAGGCCAAAAAGGTCCCATTCCTCTTCGTGATATTGAATGAGTGTTAAGCAGTGATTCATGCTACATCATTGGTGAAATTTAATTCTACTGCAATATCACCCACTACTCATTCTGCCTAGCAAATCATAGCGCCTAAGTGGAATGATCAAAGCCCTGGCTTCATTCTTTCAGCACAAAGTGCATGCAACGAGCATTTAAGTCAGCACTTTTATCTAGATCATTCAGCTGGACTCCCTGTACAATGCACCACTTCCCAACATTCGTCCCCCCACTGCCAATCAAGGCGTCCTTCCTGAATCTGCTGGTTTTGCACAATTTCTGCAGTCTTTTTTTTGTTGATTTCATTAAATTTTAGAATGACACGATCTTTAATAAAACGACTACTCTTCATACAGCTCTAGGACCTAAGTAGCGATTTCACCACACTCACCGTCCAATGAGATAACGACACAGGTCTCTTCACACTCTGTAAGCAGCTGCACCCAGTTCGATTTAAATGGAACATACTGTTAGAGATGCTTAAGAAGATAGCTAGCAGGCCAACCTCAAGTAGATTCCAACTAATAAACAGAGCATTTGGTACAACACCACCTATTTGTAGTCTGTACTGCCATCATTGCTGTCTCTGGATTAACAGTCCGTCAGTGCTCTGTGCAATCGCCTTCACCCGATTTATCGCTCCGGGTAAGCAGCAGCACGGAAAGAGATGTCTTATAGGAGTCGGAAGTCATAATGTTTATTTCACTCTAAATATCAGGACTGCTTTTGTCTTTTAATTGTAGGCGCAGACACACTGAGGCTACCTTCTGCCTTGCCACCATCAGGCATTGAAATTCATAGACAGCTTATGAATAATCCATTCGAAGTCCACTAGCTACCGGTTATTGATCCAAGAGTAGTGTAACAGAAAGATGTCCTTGAGATCAAATTGGTGCACCATCGCAGACCTAAACAGGTCGTATAGTGTGGAAATCTGATTGTCCACCCATTGTTTGTGGATAGTCGTCGGATTCAGCCTTGAACGTATGTCATTTACCACCATATAGCAGAATCGCCTTTCCCTGGGTCGTATTACGAATCAGTCATTTGCAGCTAATTCTACAAATGGTTATTTTATGTGGCCCCGTAATGACTTGGGCACGCACAAGATGTAGCGCATATGGAGGATGCGGACTGCGTACATTTCGGATGGATAGTGCATCTGAAAATGTACAAAATAAAACATAAAAATACGCTTGCGCGTAAAATGCCTTCCCACCAACAATTTTTGAAGGTTAATTAAGCTAACCTGGATGAAGTGAATAAACATGCTAAAAAATTCTCATAGTGAGTTGCTCTTTCATGCTTGATAAAATGTGCCCACTTTGTGCGTTGGTGTAGACTTCCAAATGAACTATAACAAACAAATTATAGAGCATTAAACCATTTTGTTAAATATTTACCATCACATAAAGTGGGTTGTGGTCTAGAAATAGTGAAATCTTGAATATTTTGACTGTGAAAGGACAAAGTTTCTTAGGAAATGACAATTCTGTACACCGTAACTCTAACAGTCTCCTGTGTTTTCGTAATTCTTAAAAGCTCTGCCATTCTCTGCTTAATTTAGTAGAAAGCTATTCAGATTTGATATTGATCTTAATTTGAAGGATTTGGAGGGTACATTTGGCTTTCAGCGCTTGAGAGTTGTGCAGTGCTCTAGGCGGAACTTTTAAGCGATTGACGTCACCATTTTGGTTCATTCAGACACGATAACATTTCTGATTTGAGGATCACAGGGGTAAAATCCGTCGAGTAGGTAACTCCCCTCTGTTTTTTACAGTGTTGTGATCTCAGTGGGCAGCTAAACTTGGCTGTCTAAGAAGGTATCCTAGCAGTATCCTCCTGCGTCAGATTTACCTTTCTTTAAGAGCCAAAATGACGTTTCAAGCGCCATGAATAAAGTTACAAAAAGACGATTTGGTCCGTACAAAGCGCCAGTGGCCACATTCCACAAGGCGGAGGGCGTAATTTAAGCACAACAACAAGGCTTGAAAAGTGACATACGAACAGACCACCAGGGAAGTTACCGCCGGCATTTATCAAGCCAAGACATCGCCCATGAATAGCAATTTAGATATAGATGAACAACCTCGGGAACCTCCGTGGCACCAAATGTCAAAGAAATACTTCATCTTTATTCTTTTTATCCTACGCCATGGTCTTAAAATTAACTTTTGTACCCTACCCATTCTTCCCTTAAGACGGAGAGGAGCATTGAATGACGACTGTGGATTGGGTAAAATGTGCGGTAGAAACGAACTACTCACCAGGTGACAAAATTAGAGGAGGACCATTTAGTTTGTGCTTGAGCATATTAATATACATGAATAACGCATGCATTCGCTCGAGTGGTGTCCTCTGCATTAATCCACATACACTAGATTGATGAGCCGGATAAGTTCGTGCATAGCATCGAGCCGGCAAGAGCATATGGCCTTGTTCATGAACCAGTATCGTTTCCAATGTTCACTAAGCCTGTCATTGGAACACTAGACTGGAGGTCTGAGGGGTACCTACAAACATTGTTAGACAGGTCATTGTATTTTTTGTTCACAAGATAATAGGAACTTGATATTGAAGAAATTGGTTGCACGTTTCTGGAAAAGTGAATTTAAGTCCCTCTTTAGTACATTTGTGATTATTATAAGGTAACCAAACCAATCAGGTATATGTAATCAGTGCATTTTTCACAGAAATAATCTTTGAAACCAGGGTAAGCTTTGTTGTTTAGCATTGATGAAATAGAATGACTGAATAAGTAAGATATCGCTGTTTCCCTATGCATGCATTTTTTTATTAATTTTGTTATTAAGTCTTCGTTCCATTTATAGACAATGGGTCGACAAGTACCTCTGCCTTTTTTTAATGTCAGTACCGTTATGTATGACTAGGAAAAGGAATTACTATACTGTTAGAAAATGGAACAGATCGCCCATATGTTTAAACAGACATCCAAATTTTTTTCTCCTAATGCCACAAGGAAAATGATGATTTCATTGAGCATGTGATTAGGCGGAATAAATGTCGTACTCATCGCGAGAATCTAGTCTGTAAAGGCTATTCTCGGTTTTAGAAAAGTAAACCACACGTACTGAGGTGCGGTATGGGGCGATGGCAAATTACTCCAACGAGGTGGCATTTCTCTCCTCCTATCCTTCACCCTTCCCCCTCCGCCTTCAGTCCAACATCAACTCGGTTGCAAACGATAGATGTAGAAGCGATACGTCCTAACTAGTTCTCTTAGCATGCGTCCTCACACCCGCCACGTTGGAGGAGGCTCCTGCCATTATCACCAGAAATGCCTCATGCGTTGCACTGAGAGAAAACCTGACCTCCAATTGGTGTAGCCATTTCATCTCTAATTTTCAGTTATCCATAGATAATTTTTTGATCATCAGATTAATATAAGAGCATAAGACTGATGCAAAGTTCATATGCCATCATTCTGATTAAGATGGAATACTCCCCTCAATCCTCTGCCTCAAATTTGTTTGTGCCTTTGAAAAGGTGTGTGTGTGTGTGTATGCGAAACACTTGATGTCCCTAAAAAATCTGACACGAATGCTAATTTCAGTACCATGAGCAGTCGGTAGCAGTAGACGTTGGAAGAAGGGTAGACACAACTGGCGTTTATACATAAGCGTTGGCTTTAGTCTACGCATTCGCATTATCCACCTTTCTAAAGACTTAATGAGGTGGTGACCCTTTTTACCCACGCAAATGCTACAAGCAACTGTGAGGTGTCTGACCGATCTAATGCGTGAATAAAGAACTGAGTCAAACAAGGAGCTCTGTGCCCATACAAAAGTGTGATGGCGCACCACCCATTCGACTTGAGGTCACAATTAAGCCACACGTCCGAGGTGTCTGGCCCAACTCAATCCTCAGGTCAAATAAATGACTCACCACAGCTCTGTTTTAAGGGGCACATAATTAATGACCTTAAAACAAGACCATTATGAGGCAGTAACTATTTTCATAAAAAGTATATATGTATCATTTTCAAGGTATTTTCTTGAAAGATCTTGGAGACAATGTAAATTACGGCATGGCAACAGTGCAACCTTTAATCCAGCGTCCTGGAAATACTTGCTTTTAATCTAAATATTGTGTTCGAGGCTCAAATCTGAATTTGTTATTTTTTGGAATGTCTACCGCAGTGCGTGCCAGGTAGAGGATATTAATCGCCTAGGTCCGAAATTTGGACAAGCACCTTAATTGTTTACGTGATTGAATTTCTAAAAAAACCCCTTTTTAGCCTCCAGTTTCAAGTAGAGTATCAATTAAAAATAGATGGTTTCTCTCTGAATTACAAAATAATTTGGCTCGAAAATGGTGGGCATTTTTACTTACGCAGTTCCCATCGGATCTCCAATGCGGATCAAACAGAATCCCGAGAGTATGCCCAATGCAGTCTAATAAACGGAGTCCTAAATGCCTTTCTCGTAATGTAGTTTTCCCCTGCATTGAAGATGCGAATTACCTAATTGGTCTGTTGTGCTTCAGTTTCAAGTAAGATGTTGAGAACTGTTCTAGAAATCAGCATACCACTTTGGAGGTAAGTTGATAAACACCAAACCTCCTTTCGTTAAAACCAAACATCACTGTGGAGTTGATCGAAAAAGTACCCAAATACTGCACATGGCGATTCACGATGGGTGATCTAGAAATGGTTGTGTGGACGGGTCAACCAGTAGGAAGAAAGTTCCACTCTAAAAACAACGCACCAAATGCTTGCATACCCTGTAACGCTGCAAATCTTGACTTTGTGAAAATCTTCACTTTGGGGTGGGTTTTAAGGGAGATGTCGCCTCATCCCATCCCCGATTTCTTTATTTCCTTGTAAATATACCTTTGAGTGGTGACATTGGGCATTTACATGCAAGATCGACAGATGGGAAGTAAAGGCGGAAAAGAAATGGAGATGACCGGAGCAAATTTTTATGCTTCTAGAGACAAGAAACGTTGCACACTTGCACTGGTACTTATTGTCTGGTTGTTTAATTTTTGCTATAAAATCTGTGCAAAGTTTTTTCACTGCCCCATAAAAATGTCTAACAGGATCTGATCGGGGCTGAGAACTGGCTGTTAAGGGTTTATAGGGCCAAGTGTTCCCCCGATAGATGTGACTCCGGAGCATCTCCTAGAGAGGGCATAAGGGCTCACTCAGGAGGTGCACAAATCAAAAGTATAGTATCTACCCGAACTCCTACGACAACATCTATGCGGTTGCTCACCTGTTAAGTGATTTGGATGATCAAAGTGGCGATATTTGTCGCCTTCAGCGCCCTAGTGGAGATTTCGTTTCAGATAGGTATTTGGTCGCTTGCATAGATGACTGTACTTCATGCAGACCTTTGTTGTTTGCGATAGACAGCACGATTTTAACAGGTTCTGTAATCTAGTCAGTTAGCTCTCTTACGCTCACTCGCGCACTTTGGAACAAGTTGTCACCCACACAAGGAGGTTGAGTCTGGGTGAACTAGTACTACGACGAGGGTGTGAATCAAAGAAGCCTTTGGTAAGAAAACATTGATAACAACTCTTCTCACCTTCGATGGTATCCTCTACTTGGGAGAAAGTTTATTCGCTTGTTTGCAGTTGCTTATAGCTGAAATACTCCAATAACTACCCACTTGGCTATCATGGCAGAAAATACACAAGCAAACGTTAAGCGTTGCCTTTTCTTCTCACAGGCATTATTTATGCTGAGAATGGAGGACAAAAGTCACGTGGAGATAGTACTTCGATGGTTGCGCCTAAAACAAGTGCAAGAATGAAATGACAACCGATGCTTTTAATATAAAAAAGCCTTAAGAGTGGAGCAAACACGCCTTAATTTATCGAAATTCTACGTAATCGTACGGAAGTAGAATTCAACAAGAGTTTAGTCTGTTTAAATTTGGAACACTTTTACCGAAATTTGTTTATGTAGGAGTTCGGCAATGCGCCGTCCGCCATAACTGTGGTAGTAATGGAGCATATGATTCTAATCTCACATCCAAACATTCAAGGGCAAATTTTACACAGACAACTCATCGATGGAAGAAACAGAAATACCCATCGGAAAGAGAAGTTTAAAACAGCGACTGAAGTCATGAAATTCTCCATGGCTTTTATGGTATCCACGATTGTATCCATTAATACAAGTGAATTGAAGTTCAGTTTACCATCATCACTGCATCCAATAGTTAAATACTTTGACGAAGCTATAATTATGAGGTCTTTGGCAATAAATGACTCACTAAAAATGCCTCCTTCTACTACTTTAATGGGGTCTGGAAAGTGAAATGGATCTACTTTAAACAGGTAGTACGCTTTGTCTCCTTGTTTGATTGTTCGCACAAAGTAATGGAAGCGATGCATGCCTAGTTCACCGAAGGGCTTGGAGATCTGGACGATCAAGTCGTTGCAGTGCAAGTCTAATCCTTTTTGGGTTGAATAACGGGGGCACCCGTACAAATTACACTTTCGAGCCTTGAATTCTACAAGTCATGAAACTGTTTTCCGATTTACGTGAATGAGTATTTGGTGAATTGCTTTTAGTTTCCTTGAATAAATAATGGTGCTAACAACCCTAAAATTTTACTCCTTAATTTCTGTGAGTACTGCTGAACTGCTTGAGCAATTTATCCACTAACATTAAAAGAAAAGCATTTGGCCGAACCCCTTACTATTGTTACCGCTGTTACACGCCGTTAGCGCAAGCGTCCATGAGTAATTAATGAATCCAAATCGACTGCATGTCTTGGTAAAGGAGACGCGACTCCTGACCATAGTTATCCAAGTTAGTCCTGTCCATAGCCGCTGGTACCACTTTCGCAGCACACGTATGTTCACAAAACCTTTAAAGAAATCGTAGCCACTGGGCTTGCACCCCGTGCTTAATGAAAGCCCCTGTTTAGGGCTGTTTAAAAGCCTCAGTTGAAGATTACGACTCAATTGAATGAGTTTAGCTGAAGGAGTGAATCATCAGTGATTAATTCCCTCAGCCTCACCCCAGCTTCCTCCGCAGAGGTCCCATAAATCTCCCCTTCTTCACTCAATATACAGCCATTTAATCCTCATGCTGTCTGGTTTACGATTTCCGAGGATTTTATTTGTCTTGTAAATAGCTTCGGGGGTGGTCTTCAGACCGGAAGACCATGCGACCCTTCTTGTGTTCCCACACAGTGGCCAAACATTCAGTTGTACTATTTTTCGTCTCTGTAGTAAACAATGGCAACTGTGCAAAAACTGTGGGGACTTGTATGTGAATGTCTCAGTTGGCAGGACATTGGATGGCCCAAGAGCGTGGTGCCCTGCTAAAATATGAACGATTTCTTTACCCCTAAACATCAGTGAAAAGCCAATTATCACTATTGCAACAGAAGTTGAGGCTTTTCCACAAATCTCTGTCGCGTTAGTATAAACAATAGGTTTACAAATTCTGCTCATCTTTAAACTACGAACCCTTCAACAGACAAGATGGCATTAAAGTACTTTGGTTTAACTAGTAGACGCTTAGTGGAGAAAACACTTGAGCAAATTGGACCGCTTTATCCTAAATGCTTCGTTTGATGTCAGCAAGTGAGGAGCTTGGCAAAGTTTGTTCCGTTCAGCCTCCATCTAGAAAGTAAGCTAATTTTCGTGATGCAACTAAAATGATTTGCCAGTGCAACAAAATCACTTGCCATATTGACCTCAAATTATGCTGTCTTTTCCATTTTCTGACCAGATAGCAAATGTTTGGTAAAACATTGAATGTTAACAAACCAAAAGATAAGAGAAGAAGAAATGAAGACTATCCGTCAAGCCCAGAAACATGTATTTATTTTGAACTGTTTATTTTAAGCTTGGTTGCTTAATACGAAGGAGGGGAGACAGTCATCACCTGGAGTAGTATCATCAGGGAAATATGGAAGGTGAGGGCGAGACAGTATCTCCCTCCCACCGCATTCTAGAGTAAAGCCCTTTTCATGGTCACGTTTTTTGGCGATATGGGGCCAGGTTAAGTCAAGTCTCATCACAAATCAGTCAGTAACCAAGTGATAATGCGAGGGAATCGAGGGACATGTGGATGGTTTTGAAGCTCATTGTCATCCCCCAGTACACACAAGGTGGCACCCAATGGCTCATCGTCCACCACAATTTTCTCAGTTGATGTTACAACTGTTAGCTAATTATTCCATCATTCACATTAACAAATAGTAAAAGCTCTTGACATGTTAATCTCGAGTTAGGGTAATTTCTCATTTTTACGATGTATTGTGATGTACTTTTGGGTGACTCACTGTCAGAATCAAGGTTACGAAACAAATACTGAACAGCATGTTCTGCCATTGCTTGCTGCACCTTCACCTAATTCTATAAAAGTGCTAAAAGAAGCCAGATTGGGAATAAGAAAGCAAAAAATTTTGAATTGCATCGATTATTATTACTATCTAGCATTTTTGTGGTGACTCAAAATGAGGAGATGGTGCATAGCACGGTAAAAGTTTTCCTGCCACCAGATTAATGTGCATCCACACTTGTAACACAGAGAAGCGATCACAAGCATTGCACAGGTCTTTACAAGTCGAAAAATGCCATTGCACAAACTCTTTTGGTCATCTGACTTGAGTTCATTGTTTACGTGCCATTCAAATGAATTCGGTTTTAACGGTTTAGTACACAGAATGTAGCTAAGAGTATTTCAAATATGACAGCTGCCAATTTCGCAGGTGCCCATGGGGAATCAGTTAAAGTTCCTCAAAGAAATCGGTCTAACTATAAAATAGATTATCCACCAAGGTCCTCTCACAGTAGTGACAAGAGCGATTAGCACAGACCGTAATATGTCATTGAAGATGTGGGTAATGCTAAACTCTGTGAGAATTGAAGTATTTCAGGTAGACTTTGAAGATAAACGGATTTGTCGGTATACGAAAAAAATCGAAACTGGAGATCGACTATACCTAGTAGCAGAGCAAATCAGGATACTATAGTTCTCTTTCAGTCGAGAAAAAAATAAATAAGTCGTTTGAATTAAAAGAACTTATCCACCAAGGAGGTGTGCGTTCCAGCTAGTGGGTGGTAGGGACTGTCAAAACACGAGGCTTGCACCTGATGCCCACGCCCCTACGAGATAATAAGTTGGAGGCGGTTAGTTCCAGTGACCTTTACTCTGAATAGGAAACAATGCGACATCGTGACGGAAGCATTTCAGACTTTTCAATAATACTTTGCTCACTAAGCTTTGAAAACGTTCATTTGACACGGGCTATTGCACAAAAGGACCTGAGGTAATCATGGCATTTGGTAAGACTTATGATTAATATGCACAAGAAAGACAGGACAATTGTGATAGCCATGTCAATAAGGCAAGCTGTTCGAATACTCTTATTTAGAACACCAATTTCGCTCAAACCAATTTGTGTGAGAAAGAGGTAAGTACCTTAAGGCTAATAAAATCGACTTGGAAGAGTATTGAAATAAATTTTTGTTTCCTTTGATTTTTGTGTGCGTGAGTGTTTTAGCGTCAAATTTGTCAGTAACACGGAAATGATTTGCACCTCAGCTTAAATGTGGAGGATAAGGGAAGCCAATAATCGTTTGAAGATCCCAAGAGAAAGCAAAAATGCTGGATTTTGATTGGGTATCCTAACTGCAACTTAATTGAGTCATTCCATGAGCAAGTACGGCTTAAAGATCGTTTACTAAAGTTGTAAAAATTGTACTTCACTCAGACCGATTCTATGACTGCAGTAATTGAGCTTTTAGCCACCTGACATGGAAATAGGAAGTTCTATCATGCGTTGATGTCCCAGAATTTCTAAATTGCTCAGTTTAAACTAATTAAAATGAATAGTGACATCAAAGCCCACTTTCTTCGGTATGGGTGGATTCGTAAAAAGCCTATATCCCCTGTGCTAATTCACGTGCGAACCTTAGTTATCGTAATTAGAAGCTGGGTCAGTTCTCTCACTCCTGAAGGTTCCAACAGAAATCATACAAGTTTTTGTGACATTAATCATCAAATCTGTAATGAAGGAGTTGGCTGTCCATCCACGCTAAAATGCTACCTTCCTCATGGATATGGCATGCTGCATTTGAAAGTAAAAACCGTCTGTACCTTAAAGCGTTCCACTATCAGTACATAATGGTCCACAGAGCAGGTGATCTACTTAGCAAAGCGCAAACACTCCCCAAGAAGAGGAACCTTAACAAGTAGTTTTTTGTGAAAAGATTTACTCAAGCGCTTTAAAAGCACTAAATTTAAAACTTCGCCCTTCAAATGAGTTGAACTGATCGTTTATTATTTTGTAAGCCTGATTGAGATTAACGTGATTCAATTTCACTCGTCAAATTCAATTTTACAATTGAGGTAGATCTAATCAATGATTAAAATGTATTGGTCATGAAGATTTGAGGAAATCTTTTGGTTACTTTGCCGCACAGCGTAACTATTAGGTGAAATTTTTGACCTCAAGCAGTTCAGTGGCTGGTGACTTGCCTCGAAGTTTCAACCTCTAAGTGCTCAATTAGGGGTGACACAGGAAAGGGACATGAGCATTTTCTATTCGAGAAGACTTAGTATGACTCAGATGAAGAGGTTAATTAAAACAAATTTGCCGGTTCGCGAAAAATACGTGTGTCAGGTTCAAAAAACAGCAGCAGCAACTGCACATCCTTTGCCTCTCCCGAGCTCTGAGTGGAAGACCACCCGGGTTGGGGAGTGAAGCCGGGTGAGGCAGCCTTTTTCTCGTCTGGGCACGCGAGTGTGTGTGTTCATCCTCTTCCACTTCCACTGTCAAAAGCAGCAAGGCCGAGTGCTGCATTTGTGAGTGGAAGCGTGAATGTTGTGTCTGTGGTGGGGCGGGAGCTGACAACGCCACAAGCACACAACTACAGGCAGCTTACACGCCGCACCTACAGATTTGAGACTGGAATCAGCTTCCCAATATGTCACTTTCCACATGAGTCACGGGCAAAACTCATGACAACAAACACTGAAGGTTGAAAAGCGAGGCAGCAAACTGCTCGTCTACCTCGGAAACTCAACTTCCAGGGATATTAGAAGTTAGAGGTGTTCTAAGCGGCATAATTACGCCTTCTGGAGACATGGATGCAAGTTCACTGTGCGTGCATCCCAGTCACCCTCACGGCATGGAAAGGATCCCTAAGGTCCGCGATAAACAGGATTGGTCAAACCGGCTCCATTCGCGGTCCTCTCATTCAAAAGCATTTTTTGCTAGACATAGGATCTTTAAATGCAACCTCTAAGATGTGAGACTGGTTGGATTTGCTTATAATGCTGCTCCTGATGACGGTGGTGATGATGATGGTGGTCGCGATGATGATGAAGGTATGTACGTAATCGTCAAGCTTACTCACACCTTCCTACTGCAGGGGTAAATGGCTGCACGATCTACGTGTTTCAAAAGTGGCATTCTACACCCACAGCTATCAGACTCAGGATTCGGTAAGATTGACCAGCCATGCTCGACCGCAGCTCTGGGTTCAATGATTTTGTCCTGTGTTAAACATCTAACCACACCTGGTTCCGTAATTCTACTCGTCATTCCGCCGCCAGAGATAACCTAATGCATTCCCCTGTAAGCAAATGCAGTTCTTTATGTGCCTTAATTTGAGTGTGAATTCAAAACCGCCTTAAATCATCCCGAAAAATAGGTCCTCGCGTACTGCCAATGTTACCGATTACATGCCTGTTTCGGATTCAATACATCGCCTTTAACAGATAAGTCAAAGCTGGGTTTTGGATCCCCAGGTTTGACAAAGTTAGGGATACCATTACGACTTTTTACACCGCTGTAGCACAAAGTCATGTTTCCGTCGAGCTCCAAGGTTAAAAGGCGGGACCCCACATCGCTTGCGGCCCGATAAGAGCCCCGTACGTCGCCAAACTTATCCCTCGTACCCTGAGGCCCTGATACACGGGAAGAGCACTCAGGAAGGACACTAGACACCCGGGGCGTTAACACATCAGCCCTCTGATTGGCCAATGCGACTTGCACGGTGATTGGATCATACGCGCATGACTCCCAAATGCGCAAGTGGGTGCACCATGCCTGCGCACATACGTACGCACACGACCACACAGGCGGTCTCGCCTTCTGTCGCTTTGCTCCGTCCCGCCTCTCATCTCGCTCCGTCAGCGTTACTGCCTCTTCCGCCTTCTCTGGATGTGGTCTCTCTGAGATCCTTCAACCTGCCTCCAAATGGTCTCTCCTTTGTGGATTATCGTTCTACTGTCCGCTTCTTTCCTTCCTTGCACATATGGTGAGTCCTTCGCTTGCCAGATTAAGTTTGTTGACGCATTTGTCGCGTGGATGATACGGCGTTGCTCTGATACATCCTCGCCTCCTTTTGTTCCCCCCACAAAACCAAACCGCTTTTATCCATTTAAGACCCTGTTGGCAAATAGCCCATCTGTACAAATGCTTTGGGTTGAGCCAAATGTGCTCTACCATTTGTTTTGCACCGGCAAGCACAGTCTATTGAAAATACCGTAGTTCCATGGGCAGGCTTCCAGTGTTCTAGTGTTCTGTCGCATTGTAGAGTGGGATTTGGCTTCGCCTACTGCACAACTCACACTGCGATTATGCAACCATTAGAAGTACACAACTACCTAAACTACAATTCCCCACCTTATTTCTCCATTCTGCGCTTATGTCACAAGTGGAGGCAACTGAACATCCCTTATATCACTATTTTTGTCTCACCCTCATACGTCGCTCGCTGTTACTCCTCTCCATATAGTCCTTTACTTAAGTAAATTTTTCCTCCTAATCACAACGATATGGTCCTAACCTATAAAACTCGACAGGTACATGGTTTGTTACAGAGATTTGGGTACCCACCTCCGCAGGTTGGTGGTATGAGTAAGGAGGGAGGAGCAGCAGTTAGACGTGGGTGGTTTCTTTCCTATGTACCCAGTTGTGAGCATCTGGAAATGTCATCGTGTCTCGAATGTGGATCGCATTCGTCCCCAACCCTCTCCCACGAGATCACCGATTTCGGATACATCTGTAGAGAATTGATTGTGTTTCAAGGGTCGAGACGCTCGGTCCAAGGCCCAGCCTAGAGAGGGGGAAGAAAACGGAGGGGAGGTTACCACCTGTTTCCTCGACTCTAATCGGTATATCAGCCGAGGTTTACTAATTTATGGCCCCACTGCCCATCGCGCGTTTGATACGTTACCTCGTGATTACGGTCAAGTTGAAGAGGAGGATTTGCATAAAAGTTAGTCAGTTTATCCTCGAGTAAATAAATGCGAAGAGGTGTACTCCGGTGTTTCAATGCAATCCTCACGAAACGTCTACACCCTTGCACAACGTGGCTGATTTTTGAAGCTGCGTGTTTTCACTCGTCCACTGTTGCTCTTTTAAAAAAATGATTTGCTTGTTAGCGTTAAGATTTTGAACTAAGGTTCTTCACGCGTCTAAGTTTTGATCGCACACAACTATTGATCATTTGGTCAGTTTTGATCTGAGGTGTAGGAAGATAGACGGTGAGATTGTTCCGATGGCTTGAGCAATGCAATGCCGGGGAGAGAATCCAAATTCCATTAACCTGTATGGAATCTACTTGTGAATTGTACAGTTCATGTTTTTTTGGATTTTTTCCACGTCTAACCGCACGAGATGTTGGCTACCCCTACGTGCAACTTTTTTTACCTGGAAAGCCCTTGTAGATACGCACCCAAGAGAATGTTTTAGTGAAGATAGGTTTAAATCTTGATAGTTGAGGTAATGGCTTCAGTCAAAGTAGCACAGATATAGAATACTGGACATCTGCTAGGTGCTTGTGGTTTGCAGTAAGCGGGCCACAATGTCGGAACTTCGACAGTGGGTAGCACTCCACTGTGAGGTGACTTTCGTCTGCATTGTGCCAGATTAAATTTGCATTGATGCAACGGTTGAATGCTTGGTAGGAGTGCGAGTTTCATGCCTTCCCACCAGTCACTTAATACCTCAACACCTACAATGAAATCTGACGGCCAGAACAAGTGTGGCGTTGTTCTTTGCTGTTCGTTACCTCCATCCACTTTTAAACTGGGACATTTTATTTCAGACATTGCTATTGCATATGCGATTATGAGTCGGTAAGAAGTACATCTTACCTTGGTGTAAGGAGCCACTTTTTATGGAGAGTAGTAGAGCGGCTGCATCATTTGAACTTCGCCAATAATTCCCTACTATCTATCTACTCGCCTTTGGCGTGAAAAGCGTTTTCGCGTTTATTCTATATGACGATCTTTGCAACACTTGGCCTGGTCTGCTGTTCGTTTTCAACTGTCAATTTCACCTCGGCCGCTCGTACCTCGGCGCTTTTGCGTAAGCGGACGCTAGGGGTCAGCCGCTCTGCAAGGGAGAGAGAAATGCGTGATTAAGGTTGCATCAGCCGCACGGATGTCAGGCTATGGCCAAAACACGTGCATCAAAGTCATTTGCAAGAAGTAGTCATTTTGTGGTGACTCATGCATCTTCGACCTCACGCTGCTTTTTATTGTACAAATAATGGGTGCCGATATTACTAAGTCGGTTGAACTCAGTGTAGCACTTCGGCTACTTTTTTTTTACCACTCATTCTCCTTATGTTACGGGCCGCCGTCAGTAATGAAGCTGTCAGAGAGTGAACGTCTGAATTATTATCAAATCAAATTACTGAGATGCACTGTACGTACACCCCTCAATTAGGATACCAGGCTTTATAAGCGTGGAGCCCCTACTCAAGCGAGGCATCGTGGGGTAGTGATCACCAACGTATTTGGGGGAAAGAGCGCAGGACTAGAACTTTTTATATCACAGAAGAACTCCACTCTAGAAGTTTGTGTCAGGTAGCCGAGTCACCAGGGTTTTCCTCTCCGTGCAATCCGGAGACGAATATCGCCAACGCGTGTAGGCGAAGTCGATGCAATACGCGAGGTAGGTGGCCATGGTCTCGTCTGACCTTAGGGATTTCGCAAATCCCACTCTCAAACCCTGGCCACTGCGTTCACATTTTATGGACCTTCGGTGCAAATTTCACATAAAATATCAAGTACATGACTTGAAAATCCTCAAATTGATGAGGATTCCACCCCTTGAGGACTTTGATCTTTTTCGTTTTAAGAAAATTCTTACACTGGATCAAAGCGATTCCCTGACTACCTTCCTTACACAGCAGCTGCCCGTGCCTGCGTTGCTTTGCTCATCGAGCAAAGTCGTCCTTACCGACGAAAAAATATGCCGGAAGCCAACGTATCTATGTGCAAACTGCTCTGGGGAAATATGGATAAAGCACTGGCCTAAGTGATTTGGCGCCGATCTCGGTCGCATAACAAGTGGGATGTTAGCAATAGTCGTCCTCATGTCGAGGTCGTCTCCCCGTGTGAAAGGTGGTGGTAGAGTGAATTGCGGCTTGATTTGTGTGCATACATAGGCTGTTCTGGAGGAGTCGTCACAACTAGCCCAGATTCTTCCCTCATTGAGGTAGTAAGTGGCGAAAATCTCGCTGGCGGCAGTGAAGAAGGTGGAGAAGGGGAAGGCCATAGCTGGGCCGGCGCGGCGTCCGATGATGCAATGGAGGCGCGGTGCCCCATTTAGCGGCCACAAGTGTATCTTTCCATCGTTGCTGTGGTGACACCTGGGTTGTGTATTTGGGCTTGAGTTACCGGGATTATCAATCGACATTCATTGTCGCTGTCGTCCGTTTGCTTCCAACAAATCCCTGACTGAGACTTGCTCAACTTTAATCGGTTAAAGCGTTTCGAAGATACCGTCGAGTGGCAGGGTCTTCACATGAGTGTTTACTCTGGCGTCCACCTCTCCTCCTTACCTTTTTCGAGGAATTGGCCGCGCCGTGAATCGTACTTGCAGCAGGTATTGAGTCGTTCAATTTGTTGATATGTTCTTTTATGGTGAGGTGACCTGGTAAAATTTGAGGTGAAAGTAGGCGTCCTGTTGCCTAGATGACCGAGGCTTGACAACTTGGTGCACCTCAATACTAAGTATGTACTTCGACAATATATGCTTTCTTTTCAATGATGCGCTTGATTTTCGGGTATGTTTCTCACATGTATCCATTTGGAATCTTTGTATTTCAAGTTAAAAGTAGTCTCATCACAACTGGCAACTAGCTTTTCACATGGGTATTGTCGTCTCAGATATCATTCTTCAAATGCCGAGACACGCAATCTGCGCGCCTCAGTGAAGTCACTTATGAAACCATAAGCCTGGTATCCAAGCCATTGCGATGGCGACTGAGGCTGATTTGCGACAATCCATAGATCACGGCCTCTGATGTAGTCTAAATCTTCTTTGCCAATGGAAGATTTCTAGTGGCCGAGCTTACAGATCCACTTGTCTTTATGAATGATCCTCTTAAAGGCCTAAAACTTCCTAAAAATCGTGTGGTTGGCAACATTTACAATTGTACCAGCTAAGAGGAGCATTTAAGTCACAGCATGTAGATGACTTACGGCTATGAATTCGGCGAGTTCGGCTCTATTTCAATCGTCGTAATCTCATGATGACGTTTCACAAATCATGTGATAGTTATTAGGCGAAACAATAGCTTAAACTCCGGGATCTCTGAAATTAGTAACCCAGCACTTGAGGTGGGCGGGTGGGGCACAACTTTGTAAGACTAACAGAAGATCAGAGTTCTACAAAGGGCTTTCTATCGGGTTTGATCTAGGGTACATTCTTTGCAAATGCGATACTGCGGAATGCCGAGCGGAGAAGATGAGCGAGTGTAGGGCGGAGTTCTACTGCTACGTGTCTTTCCGACTGGCGAAGCTCAGTGAGCGAAAGACCTCCGCCACATTGAAGATGTACGGTGCAGGCAGTCAGCTCTTCGTTGCTGAACATCGTGGCTGTGTGCCGCCAGACCGGCTTGAGATGTGCCAGGAGCACGCGGCCGCTGGTGGTGACGGTGGCAGTAGTGTGGTCAGTGGGGGCTTTGGCAACCTCAATGTCGACGAAGAGGGTCGTGCCCGGCAGCCGGTTATCCGGTGCTGTCGCGACAATTGGTGCAACATTGGCCAAGTGAGCAAGATATACGAGAAAGGGAGCAACCTTACTTTATATTCTTTTTTTGTCCAGTTCTTCTCCATGAGGCTTATGCCTCAGGAGTTTGTGCGTTTGTAAGGATCTTAAAAGTATCTTAATCTGAATGTTTGCCGTAACTTTTGGTAAAATATTGCATTTCATGGTCTAGTCAGGAAAAAAAAACGACTAGTAATCTGTTCGGCTAAAGCCTTTTCGGCCTGAACAACACATGCTATTAATAACCAATCGGCTTTTCAAACTCTATCCACACAACACAGGAGCTTGAGTTCACTCGAGCGGAATTGGAGGGTCGTCAATTCTTTCTGAATCCTGAGATATCGGAACTTGAGCCAGGACCGGATTTCCCCCCGTTCTCATCAAAGTCTGCGAAAGGTGCATTTCACCCACACCTCTTCATGGACTCGCAGAATGCAGCAAACGAACCCCACAAAAAGCGCAAAAACACTGGCGTGGGTGTGGCTGCTACATTGGCTGCTTCGTCTACGCAGGAGCAGCGAAAACGGCCGTCCTATGCCAACGACGGTCCCTTCAACCAGTGGCTTGGTCGCGCCTCTACGTCTTCCGCATCCTCGCCTCCCCTCCATCAGCCTCTTTCCCTCTCCTCCCCTTCGGGTTTGGGTCCTCACGGTGAGCAAGCCTTTCGCCACTTCTCAGGAAGCGTTTCTCATTCAACAGACTGAAGAGTTAGCATTTGTAAAGGTCGAATAATTAATTTTAGGGTCTTTTGAGGATGGAGGGGCATGAGAAACCATATTATTACCTAACCACGTTGCCCTCGTCGCCGAATGGATTGTGGGAATTACTAGCCGGTTTATTAAACACATCCACTTTCTGATCTGATGCCTTTTCAAAACCATTAAGCCCCATTGAGATTCAAGCAAAAACAATGATGCACTGCACTGTAGGGTATATGGCTGTCTGTGTTTAGCTGATTGACAGTGGGTGCTTTGGTCCATAATGCAACAGCGGCTTGTTTCGTGACTCGTATCCCTCCCATCCTAGCCTTTCCCTACATTTACGTGGCATGTGTCAATTAATCGCAATTTCACCGCCCGCTCCAACGTACACTGACCTCGGATAGCGGTCATGTCGGTTACGGGACCTGAGTCGCTTCTGGAGGTGATTCTAACAGGACAGAGATGCCACATAGTCGTAGAGGCAGAATAAGACAGGAAAGTATGCCATCGCTCGTTCAACAAATGAAAGGGCATGTCACACGCGAATGAGTCACTCATTGTTTTGACTATTATTCACACGCCTCCCCTCACCCGACTCCTTGTTTCACTTTTTCTCCATCACCTATGACCCCACCCACGTCGAGCAGCCAACTCCCCGGGGGATTTCAGCTTTAATTATGCACTGGTGCAGGCGAAGGGACTGTTTTGAGTGCGTCTCAGCAGGTCTGTTTGCCTCATTCTGCCTTCCGTATGGGTGCGCACGTGCAGCCGCACAACAAAGGGGGAGAGGAAGCAGATGAGTTTCCTGTCTCAAATTACCGCCACAAACTCCTACGTGGAGAGTGAATTAATGATCAAAATCATGTCACGCATGTGTGCTTCGTTGGCCATTAGGAGAATTGTGCACCCCAGAGGCCATATCGGGCTACTCATCGCCACGGCTCTATTACTCAGACCGGCTTCTCAATTATAATTTAAATAATAACACGGAATTCCCGTCTTGCCCTATCCTGTCTTTCTGTACTTTCAACTTCAGTAAAAATTCACAGTTTCTGTGAATGCAAGCTCAGGAATCTAGTTGATTAGTTTTAATGCGGAGGGGGACGGGGGGGGGGCAAATTCAAACCGCCCAATTTATTTTTGAGCTATTAGCAAAATTTGCAGGGAATATCAGATCTGGCCCTCAATTTATATCGAAATAGGTTTGGACTGTTTTACTAAAATTATTTATTCACATCGGCACTGGTAATCGACCATAGTACATAGGGCAATGAAATATAGCTCTAATAAGGTGAAAGCAAAATCGTCAGACATGAGAAAAATTTCCAGAGTCTGCGCCCGCTCAAACTCAGTCCTTCATTCTTGCACGAGTAAAATAGCATTTCTGTAAAGCAAACACTTCGCTGTTGGTCAGGTGAGCGATGGATTTGGGAGTTGAAGATAGTGCACTTTCGGCCTCTTTCTAATGGATTAACCAAATTTTCTCCCATTCTTGAGTTATTAAGTAGCGCGGTCGACCAGATGATTGTTGCTTCCCTTTCGCTAGTAGCCTCTTTCACGACGCGTGACACGGTCACCCGAAGCAGGATGGCGGCCAATGGAATCTGGTGCTCCCGTTAGGAGGAGGGTGTAATCATATCTAACCTCCCACCACTGATTCGTGACTTCATGCATCACTCACGCCTAGTTTTTTCGACACTTTGCTTTCATTTTTACCACCTTGAATGTAAGCACATTGTTTGATCAGTGATTCAGTTTCCATTCCACCTTGTGAGTCAAACTCTTAATCATTTGAGATAATTAGCCTGTAAATACTTTGAATCGCTTTCTGAGCTTGACCAAAAACGAGTAAAATCTAATGGGTCTTATAAGAACGCTAAACTGGTTTCTTTATCATAGCCTTGTGATAGACTGCTTTCGCTGTCGCTTCGTATTAAATTTGAATTTTACCTTGGGAAATTTACTATTTAAAGGTAGTGCAGTACACCTCACCCTCTTCGTTTTTGGCACGCTTAAGCGACAAGAAGGTAAAAATTTGCCTGAAAGTGAACGCGGAGCAGATGCATACGGGTGATACCTTTGTCTTCCCTCTGTATCCCCCAACGGTTACGCAAATGCCTCTACTGTAACGTGGATGTGCGTTTGTCTTTACAGCAAAGGGTCGCGACTCAGTCTCAAAGAACGACGAGACTTACTTGTCGCCTCTTCGGGTGGAGCCGCGGCACCCTCAGGACGGTGATGCTGAGGCGACGCGGGAAGGAGAGCCAAGACCCGCCGTCGTGCTACAACCACTGCACATCGCCATTGGCGTCTGCCTCATCATCCTTATGGCCGTAGGAGTCCTTCTCCACGTCGTTATCGTCCTCCATCGACGCCATCGTCGTCTCAAGCGCGAGCTCATGAGGCAAACGCAGAAAACCGCCCTCACCGCCTCACAGCAGCAGCAACAACAGCCCCACCACCGGCCCTTCATCGCCACGAACGCGACAGCTGATCGGCCAGACGGACAGCAAATTCATCTGCAACAACTCAAGTACTCCACGGCATCGCCCGAGCAGCTTTGCCAGTATACGTCTGATAAGCGTAAAAGGAGGTTAGTGTGTACTACAATGGACCAAGCATTGTACTCTGCCTTTCGAAAAAAATGCCATCTGTGCTCCACTGGTGCCGATAGCATCGGAGGCTGCTAATGGATGTCATAGTTCCTGTTATGTAGCAGCTTTTGCAAAAAAATCCATAAGTAGCTTTCAAAAAAAACAAAACCCATTAATTGCAGTCTGTTTTGATATGATACGTATTGAATAAATGAGGAAATATTATGAAACCTCTGAGAAGGGGACAAAATAATTTGCCCTCTGACTGACTTCAATTCCTACACTTTAAAAATATCTCAGCAACTGCATGTGTCTGGGCTTCTTTTCACTGTTAAGCCGTGTGAGTCATTGGTTGCGTTTTTCTTGGCACAATTTCAGATCGTGCTGCTTTTTGAGGGTGTGGAAACGACCACAAGGTAAGATGCTTCCTTCAAACTTCCACGATGAAGCTCCCACTCATCAAATCGCGAACATGACATCGGAGGTACAGTTTAAACAATACCTGCCGCATGAGCCCCAAACCTCGTCTCAATCACTGGTCACCTATCACGGTACGCCTGCGACAACCAGCCCCCTCTGCAACCCAGCTCCCACCCCACCAACTCTTCCAAATTCATGCACTCTGAATCAACAGCAGCAACATCAACAACTTTCGCCGTTGCAACAAGTTATGTATTCACCGCATTCGTCTGACCACGCCCTCCATCCGAATATTAACAAAAACGCCTATGCCACGGGGTCTAGTGTCAGTGGAGGCAGCGGAAATAATCCCTCCACCGCTGAAAGCTCCCTTCCAACGCAGTCTTCTGCTGTAAATGGCTGGAACAACGCCAACAACAGTGTTTTCCTTCTTAACGGCTTTACCCCCACCATGCATACGACGAATCTGGAGCGCCCAAACCTCTCGGATAGCAGCGAGGTGGGAGGTCTGGTCACTCCGGACTTTGAGACCCGACGCGCTAACGTGGCGCTTCCGCCGGCTTTGCTTGGCGGAGAAGGCGTGGGTCCGCCGTTGCCATCTCCACCCATCAACTCCACCAGTCTGGCCCTCTTCCGCTCGGCGGCTCCTCAAAACGAGGCCTGCACCCTAGTGACGCCTTATGCGCAGCTCCAACTTTCCCTCACCTTCGATCAGTATGACACCCCAGAGCGGATCTTTGGCGATGGCAACACATCGACTGCCGGTTCAGGTAGTCTAGACGGAGTTAATGGACTTCGAAACCAGACCAGCTCGAATCCCACAACTAACTCTTCCCTCCTCCACTCCTACTGCGAACATGGGGGTACCGGTGATCTTCGTGTCTGAATTTTGACTGTTGTGCTTTATGCTATCCTGCTCTAACTTCGACTTCCTTTCATATGACATTTTCGCAAATGTGCAGATCTTAGTTCGGGGTATGTAAATAAATGAAAGGTGAAGGATTTTTATGACGTATCGACTAAGCTTTATTGAATAACACAAATAAGGAGGGTGATCGGCAAGTTTTAGAGATCGACAGGATTGAGTAAGTTGTGAGACAGCTAGGAAATGTTTATTAGACGTCCATTTTTCTCAATCAGCCTTCCCCAGTTTATCGCCTCGGACTGAGCGAACATTAGGCTCTTTTTTTTGTGTACATGCGAGGCGTTTTTAATTCATCTGTGATATTGCGTATCCTTGCCCAGTAGAAACCTTTGCTGCATTGTCGACCAGCCCGGCCCTGACTTGCACTCCCAGCAAAGGTAGCGACCGCATTGAGTGTAGCTCTCAAAAGTTTATTCTGTGTTGAGTCTGACTCTGAAAGTGGACATTTCCTCCACTTGGTAAAAATGTGGTTTTCAACCTTTGTACGTGTTCTAATTTGCTCCTATTCTCTTGAGTAGTCTAAATAAAGTGGGTGGTATGGATTTGAAGTCAAAGGATTCATGGTTTAAGATTAGTATCTGTTGCATGCCACCGCGCCAAACTGATCACTAGTGTTTGTGA
The DNA here is from genome assembly GCA_001870725.1 of Taenia solium. Lineage (NCBI taxonomy): Eukaryota > Metazoa > Platyhelminthes > Cestoda > Cyclophyllidea > Taeniidae > Taenia > Taenia solium. The sequence goes on along the minus strand of MIEF01007041.1, from coordinate 783,998 downwards.
GGGCTGATGGCGAGCAACTAATGCCTCAGTTTGGCTATCCAACTGTCGTTGATTAGCCAAATTGGAGCAAAATGAGCAAATAGTAAGTACGCTCTTCTGGGGATCCATTGGAATGGCGATCTGGGTGCGTTAGTCGGTGAGGTGCGTGTTGTTGCGTCGTCGAATGTGAGATCTGCGCTACAATATCAGCTTGCAGAGTTTCAAAGGAGGGAGGACTTTTTATCCACACGAGTCAAATACTAGTTTGAGATTTCATATGGAGTTTCATCGTGGTCGTTTTGAGATCAAATTAAATAAGTTAATTTAATTCAAAACCTTCCCGGTGAAGGCAAATTCAGTGGAATTCCGAGATTTAGAAGTGAAATTTTGGGCCTTCTCACTTAGTTCCTAATTACTGAAAATGCAAACTAAAATAAGTTTAAAATGGCCTATTTATTCACCGTGTGCTGTATTCAAACATCGACGAAGGAAATTTTCAAGCTCGTTGTCGATTCTTACCTAATAAAAAGACAAAATTTTCTCATAAATTAATTGATGCTTCAAAAGAAACATGCTTAGTCGGGTAAAAAGAACGAGACAATTATAACAAAGGAATACCACTGGATGGAGTGGAAGGCTCTCCAACTGCGAGGTACAACCTATTTTTCAGTTGTTAGTTGAATTTTGAGCAAAGGAAAAGGCAAGTGGAATACACTCTCCGTCCACAAGAAAACCTTGATTTACTCCGCTTTCCTCGCTGTTGATTGTGTTGGAAGCGCCGTGTTTGGCGGTGAGGGAGGGCAAGCTGGTTGGCTCCAACACTTGGGAACATGCGAGTTAGTCTTCGCATTACCTATGACATTTGTCGGACATCAGCTTTTCAGACTATTTCAGATAATGCTTGACTTCTGTGAGTAGTGTTTATAAATTAAAGCTATATCGTTTGCATGAGTGTGTCTATAAAATATCATGCTCTTAATTTCGCATTATAATTTCAGCGTCTTCAAACAACGTGGAAACCGAATCAGTCAAATCATTTTTTTCAAAAACGGCTCATTGTTGTGGAAATGTCAGTTTCTGATACGAACTGGGGGGAAACCTCAAATAGAAATAGTTTAATCAAGTTTGCAGACTAGTATTAACTAAATAGAAAGTGGGATCTGCCTTGGAGAAGGAAAAGGTAGGTTCAGGGCCTCTCGTCACTCATTGCTGATATCTCTTTAATTGTTCCTCACCTTGTAGTTTACGCTCTAGCGTTGGAAGGAGTCTAGGCAGAAATTGAGAACGATTTGAAAGATAGAAACTTGTGTAAATGTGAGGAATTACTGGAGGGCAAGGGAGGTCAACACCACCACAAACCTATGCTAATTTAATTATCCCAGGTAATACTTATCACCGAAAATCAAATTGGTAAGGTAATACGGTTAGCTTCTACCAATTTTTATCCAAGTAATCTTGTTACTGATTTTGCTAACTGCTAATTTTAGTAACACAGACAGAAGATTTAAATGCTCTTTGAAATTGCTACAAAAGAATGGCAAAAGTCATACTTCACCGTTGAGCACTCAAATCGATTTGTGAAAATTTGGCAGTAAATACCAAATTATGGAAAAACGAATCAAATGGCAGCATTCGTCCACCAGCAGGAAAGGTGGCAAGCGGTAATCACGAAGTCCTTTTTGAGAGAGAGTAGGAAAGATGGTCTCCAAGGCGAACAAATCCCGTAGCGTGAGGCACATGGTTCCATACGCACGTCTTCACTAGTCTGTCCACTCACACGTAAACGCCTATCATCAGAAGGGGAGGGCAGGGGGGAGGGAGCGCAGAAGGGAGGGCGAGTGTCAAGAGGACGTAAAGAGACTAGGAGCGGGGACGTCCAAATAGCAGTTGGCCATCGGTCAGACGACTCCGCGACCACCCGTGAAGACCTCTTTCTTACTTCTTCACTGGTAGACGTCTCCGGCTGGCTGTCTCTGCACTTCCCCACCATGGCCTTCACACTCCTGATGCTTTGGTCCGATAGATACTTCTTACACCGAACAAAGACATTTGCTCGGTTGCATTCGCGCAAATGTCGTATTCGCTCCGAGGAATAACGGCACCCGATCTACTCCACATTGCTGTAGAGTACACCATACACAATTCTCTGTGACTTCCCTCTACTTTAGCTGAACATTGAAGGGCTGATTATTTGAATTTAGGTGTCTCCCAATCTCTTCTAACGTACTACTTTCCGCAAACAATTTTTCACACTTTTTTTGAAATTCATGACATGACAACTGCAGCCACGTCATTTATCAGTAAGCCTTGCTGCTGTCGGGATTACCATTTAAACATAGGGGTATGGTATTGTTCGGAACTTCCTCCGTAACAACTGCTTCCTACTTTGTAGGCTTTGTAAGCGTGTAGGGAGGGAAATATGAAGCCCTGCATAGAACCACAAAAATCCACTAGTCACTAGCTTTGCCATTTTGGAGACTCTACGCTTAACCTCATCCTTAGACAAAACTCTACCCCAAGTGGTTAACATGATTTGGGGATTTCGAGTTTTGGGCAGGCTCAGGAAGTACGATTTGAAACGTCTTACTCTGATCACTTATACTTGCTGCTTCAAGCATGGGGCAGATGAAATTATACGCATTTCATACACTTTTTAAAAGCAATGTGAAACGTATTATCAGTAGACCAGAACAATATGGGACTTGCGCCTTTTATTCAGGTAGTAATAGGGGGGCTGTTCGGGTTTACGAGTGATCTAGGCGGGACCATGCTTACCAAAAACAGAGAGCGCCTATTGCCAGATTACACAAGGCTACGCCACATTTTAAGAGAGCTGACTGAGTGATGTCTTGCGTGTAAATTCAGTCAGTTTTGTTGCTGAAACCAGAATTGACGCATAAAGCCAAAATGAATTTAGAGATAACAAAGCAAGACTTTTTTACCATGCAGTAAATTTAGAAAATTATCAATAAATGAGCAAATTTTAAACAACTGCTTTTTGCATAAATATGTCATTTTCTGTCCTCCACGACACGCGTTGGGTGCACTGCGAATAATAGAGAGGAAAGAGGTGCAGCAAACAACGATCCCTCGGCGCATGCGCTTGTTGGGCTTCCAGTGACTCACCTGGCTCCAAAGCCCGAAAGCGTTGCGTAAAAGGATGACCGCGCGAGGCGAAGGCAAAGAGAAGTGTGGAAACGTCAGCTGTCGGGGGACGGGGGTGGAGGGGAGAGGGCAAAGGATCTGCGTGGGTCAGTGGGAAAATCCACATAAACGCCCTCTGCGCTCGTGAATCTGATAGCCTACAAAACGCAGTCGGAAAATCACCAGTCCTGAATAATCTTATTATTCAGTTCGCATAACTAGACGGTGTTTTACTTCGCCAACCTAACTTCCATCATGTCAACATACATATTCACATAATAAATTGTGTGCAGGTTTATTAGTTCTTTTAGGTGTCGTCAACAAAATTGATTCATTTGAAGAATGAATGCGATAATGACTACTGTGGCTGTCGTTGCATTTGTTTTCACCTCACAGCCACACAACCTTCACAAATATCTAGGAGCAATGTATCGAGTGTTTTGCAGCTTCCATGTGGAATTGAAAAATTCATTTGCGGACTGCCCTTTTAAGCAATTTTATGTGCACACGACTTTGTAAAGCTTTTACTTCGACAACCTACATCAGTGCATTTAAACTAATTAATTTGAGGAAATTTTGATCTCTGCGGCACCTTTACATGGTTTAAACCCCGTGAAAAATCCTCGTCGCTGCCTGTGGTTCAAATTTAATGAGACCGTAGAAGCCGACAGGCTGATTCTTAAATCTTGTTTACAAAAACTGTTTTAAAAGTAAACATTTGTGAGCGGTTATTAGTTTACATTTTTGCAACAAATCTGATTTGTAGGTTTAAATGGCCCATTTCATTTACCATGTTGGAGACTGCGTGGCGATTATCATACCCTCTAATGTCGGGTTCAGTGCAAAAGCGGAAATTTGTTGAGTTGGCGATATCCTTGTTATCTGCCGAAAAAGCTACACTTAATCTGCAAAAAGTGAAGCGAAATGTCATTGAGCACTCAATTTAATGCATCCTGTGCACAATTGTATGGAGCGGCCATTTCTGACATTCGATTTCACCGTCTAAGTAGCAGCGACGCCCACTCCAAGGCTCCAAGAGGCAGGATGCATGGCTTCATTATCATCGGAATCCAAATTTATAATGACGATATACTTGGATTTATTTAAGTTAACTAAAAAAGATTCGCTATTGAATACTATGACATTCTCATGGCTATTATTAATGCAGATGTTTTCGATTGCTCAGAGTTTAATAAATTTCCAGTCTGATGTATTGTTGTTAATGCGAATGGTGCAACCCACATCGCATCAAATTATTTTTCCCGTTTTTTTAGCTTATGTAAATACTATCTTAACAACACAACTTTAAATAAAGCACTACCTTCGAATCGTGTTGTTGCCAACTTCCGTTTTCGAAAAGCCTCAGGCATAGTGCTGTAGGGTCGAGAAATGAATTGACTGGGTGTACTACCTTTAGGCTACCATTAAGTATTTGCATTGTTTGCGCAGTTAAGAAACATGCCTCAGGCTATCAAACTTAATAGCGAAAGTACTTGTGTTGAGGTGTGCGCTTTGAAACAATTACAAGCGGCATGTTGTTGGCACCTTTTCTGAGCAGCTGGATGCCATGATCGCCTTAGTGGCACGCCGTGCCCCTAGGGCAGTAAATACAGTCCGTTTAATAGGAGAAAATTGAGTGCATTTGGTGGCTACCATTTCGAAGGCTTGGGGCATTATTGTGGCTAATACCTCAATATGAGTCTATCAAGATTTTGAGGGGGAGAATAGCGGGACGCTAAGCCGACTATAGCGGCCTGCTCTTCCTCCACCTCCATCTATCACGTAGACACACACACACACGCAACCAAAACATGATTTCCACTGGAAGAGTCACTACATGTGGATACACAGTTTTTTCCACTTGGTAAATTACTCATTCATTTCAGGGTGGTCCACTTCACAACGCCAATTTCGCAAAATATACGCCCTCAGTCATTTCCTCCATGATTAGTTGGCCAATGGATACTCGTGTGATTGCATGTGATGCGTATGTCTCCGATGGAGGGGACGGAAGGAATTCGCCCCATGCAGTCTCTCCCCACTTGTCCACTTTGCTGCGCTCTTGCAATCAAATTTCCGTTTCTCGCAATAGTAAATTTACATGCATTATGTGCTACAAATATTTGAGTTTCGAAAATGAAAGGCCTTTAATGTTGTTCTATCCGTAATTAATGCTCCATCAGATTCCAAACATTGCTCAAACACCTTTCACGGAAATTTCCCTCTATCTCTCCAAGATAGTTAAACCCATCCGAGAAGTCGGTCGGCCACATCTTACAATGCCTATGAACAAGTGATAGTTTGTGAAACTAAAATACAAACGACTATATCTGATTATGCTTCAACATAATTAACTAAACCTTGCCTTCTCTTTACCTTGTAATTTGAGGTCTTCTAAAACGTGGGAAATCCGTTTAAAAGGCAGTAATACGCTTCATGTTGATGAATAACTGGTTCAACCTCTGACGATTGGGATGGTTAAAAAAGTAGAGACTGAAATAGAATGACACCGGAATGTTGGCATATGATCCTCACATTATTGCACAAGAATAGCTCTTCCACTTTGTGGAAATTACTTACAACAAGGATGCATCACTTACTTTGATATCATCAAATGTAACTAACCATTGAAACGTGGAAAAGGTTATTTTCATAAACTCTTAAGCATCGTGTGGTGAAGTTAATAATAAGATAAATTGTTTGAACTTACCATCCACATTGCCTCTCCAATAAATTATATGCGCACGTTAAATTTAAAAAATTCATTTCCTGCACTTTATTCCTCCTCATTTTGTACCATTTCCACACACTTTACTTATTCACGGAAAAAAAGCACGCCTTACTACCTCATGGAAGCACTTTTTTGATTAGCAGCAACGCAACAGTAAATGAAAGCTATAAGCTCAGTGTAACGCGAATGAAAAGCCTGCATTTCTGTTCCCAATCATGAGCCCATCAACTTTCCGCGGCAACATACTTTTGCAGCCCATTATGCGAGGTGTTTTGCATTGCCCCCTACCATTTCATTATAAACACAGTGCGATGCTTCCGAAAGTAATTATTGTCTCTGTAGTGAAGTAAAATTTTTAAGGCGACGCAAAGTGAATCAATGTCGCCAGGGTAATCTGCACACCTACGAAGGCAAACGCATTACTATAAGGCTAAAAGTGGCGAAGAAAATGGTTTGCCTTGAGGCACATACTGGAAGAGGTGCCGTCTGGAGCAGACGCAGAGAGGACTACACCACTGACCACAGGAGAGAAAATGACCTGATTTCTTCTGCCATCTCCACCTCTCCCACCTTACTGTAAACGGTCCACTCGAGGAGAGGACTTGAGACGGTGAGGGGGTGGATGAATGCTGTGGGTCTGAGGTAGTGCCAATCGCGGTTGTTATCGCGACTCGTTGCTATCACCACGGCATTTTCATTCTGATTAGCACAGATTTGTTGCAGGGCGCAGTTATTAGGTGGGTAAGATGAAAAGATGAAAGCAGAAGAAATAGCAACTAAAAAGGGAATACGGCAGACTACTTAGTTGTTCAAACATTTCACCAGTTATAATGAATAGTCACGTAAACAATTCTGGTGTGTAATTTAGAGTTCATGAGACTCATGACACTTATTTTGTGGCAAAGTGGTGCTAATGAAAACGCTGATAAGTTCACTAAGTTCAAATATGAAGAGAATTAGTTTGATAGATTCTATAATTTTACCGTTTTGAGATGCAATAACGAATTTTTACTTGAAATGCCTTTAGCAGGTTAAGATTTTGGTTGTTCAGTGAGGATTATGCAGGTGGACGAAAGGGCGGAATTTTTAGAAAATTAACCTAATTCGTAAAGTAATGCCTACATCTAAAATTAATGACCATGTCAAAGTACTTAGGCATGACGGGCAAGTACTGATGGAATGCGTGTGCTGTAGTCTGCGAAGACCAATCATGGCTGCGAGACCGCCAATATGGACCTAGTAGTTCGTCTTGGCGCCCCACCCTTCAACCTGTTTTGCCACTTAGCGCGAAGTTTCTTCAACTTTAATAGGTACGACAGTTTTCCGGTGAAGAGGGTCATTAAAATCGTATGACTCACGCCCGTTGTGGGGACAAGGGGCTGCTCCATTTGCGTGGGTTCGCGCAGCCCTCACGACATGTCGCCTTTGGAGGAGGCAAAAATGTCAACGAGTCTGGAAGGGTGGAAACAAGTAATGAGTAATGTTTCGCTAGCAACCAACATCGTAAATGTGATTTATAAAATCTTTTGTGGAGGAGAATGGCAGGATTCGTGAAAGGGCCGGAGCCAAGTGCGCTGACGTGAGCGGATATAGAGGTGACATTGTCACATTGTTTATGTGCTTGCATGCAAGCACCCTCAACTTAGCTCCAGTAATAGGGGCTCACCTTAGTTATCTCTGAGATTAATGTCCAAAATGTGTGATACCTTCAAAAATGTTGCTCCCTCTACAAACTGTAAAGTGCTTTTATGTACTGTGGCACAGCGGTTATTTGAGCAGGCAATACTGAGTCCGGGAGGAACGACGGCAGGCAGCAGAAAAATAAAAAAACTCGCTAAATGGACGGGCTCATGGCAAAATAAAAGGCTTTTTGACTAGTGCACCCATTCATCCCACCTTCCACTTCTCAGTCTTATCATCTGCACCGTCTCATATAAAGGGCCACAACCAAGCGAACACTGTAGTACATATTACTTGAGCAGAGACTGCTTCATCCTTAATTCTTCTTTATGATTTCTAGGTTGCTGCACTAGCAGCTATGTAGATGTGACAAACTGAAGGAGCCCACTAAATAAAGGGTCTACAGTGACCGAAATGGCGTGTTTGAATAAAGTGTTGCGGAATGCTAGTGGTAACTGGCTTGTTGTTGCGTAGACATTTATGTAAATTCTGCTATTTAAATCATCTGAATGATGTCTGCAAAGTTAAATGGAGCGTTAGGTAGAGGGCCATTCAATCATAAATAAAAGTAGCCAGAGCCAGCTGCACTTGCAACTCCCCGGAAACCACTCTCCCATAAAATCAAATCTTCGGTCAAGGTTAGACGTTGCGCAAATGAAGCGCCATCATACCGCCTTTGCCTGTTTATTATAGAAATAACTACTTCACGATACTTAAGAGAAACGGACCTCGATCATTTCAATTTGCGCAAGGATCAAAGCATTACCAACTTCAAAACAGGTATGTACCTATCGAATATGTAATTGTTGGTTATAAAGAAGGTGCTGTGACGATTACATCAGAGCGTTTGTTTCCTAACGAGTTGTACAAATAATCAAACCATTGCATTTGATTACAGGATTAATTAATATGGAATGTTAAAATATTTTTAACGGCAGCATTTAATTACCTGGTGGCTTCCCTAACTTCAAAGAAAACGACAAAAAATAGCTAAGATTGTCTCTTGGTGTACATAGATGCATTATATTTCGTAGATAAAATAGCTTAATTAAACATGCTGGATAATTTTACAAGTACTTCAACACATGCAACCAACGCAATCCACTGAGCTAAGCTTTCCTCCGAAAATTGGGGTCTGGCGCTGCTGGCGACACATTCATCACTGGAGTTAGCAAACCGGTAGACACAAGAGCTTCATTAATAACAACCGTAAAAGGCGACTACAGTGCGGTTAATGGTGGATTTTAGACAAGTTCATGGAGCCATTAACAGAGCAGACAACATCAGCTGCTTTCATTTTGAAGCACACCACTCGGGAAAATGATGTCCCACAGTTGTACTTCCTTTGGCTCTCAGGGAAAGGACTTAGGCGAAGGGTATTGTGTGAAAGTGTTTTGGTTTATTTATTTTTACCTGAGATCGAGGGATGAAGCTATATGGCTGATACTTTTTGCTTTTATGATAGAGTTTAATAAGTTGCACTTTGTTTGGTCGCGGCTGGCTTGTTGAATGCCAAGGTGAATGCGCTGCCCTGACGGAGCATTTGGCAGCAGTGTTTCAGAGAGAGCTGATGTCTCAAACATCCATCTTCTGCCACTCAATTCATTCATAAACGTAAGTGTAGAATGTTTGCTGTTCACTTCAAGTTATGTCTCAATTTGAGTTAGAATCCAGCTAAAATATTTTGCTTACGTCGTTCATTGTTTGACAAATCAGCACTTAAGAATTTGTGTTAAAAAATTCGAATAGGTTTTTTGCAACAACGCTTTTTTAAGTTTATCCTATTTACTTCTTTTGTGATGTTTTTTAAACTCGTGAAGCCGCCTCCAAATGCTTCAAGCTTTCGAATTTGAATCCTACCGATTGAAGGCAAATTTGCAATCTCTTCGTCTGTCTAAACGCACGTCCAGTTCAGAAGCCAAGATTCGGACGACGAGAGGAACAAACGAGTGCTTTGCGGGCTGGGTCAGAAAAGGCATCCTGTTTTCCCTTCTACATGCTCCTTTTCATCCGGAAGGAGGAGAAAATAAGATAAATGTCCTAGTAAGCGCAGTACAGGTTTTCATTCAGCTAACAACACCAAAGAGCGTGTGAGTTAGCGACTGGTTCTCACATTTCGCGATCTCATTCCTAACTCTTCAGATCTTGTCAAGGCCGAAACTGATGATCATCATATGCACATAGAAGATGTCAATTAACTGATATACAGTGAGGATGAAAAGTCTTGCAACAAGTTTCACTGGCCTGGGCAAAAGCCAGCGTTTTAATTTGACGATTAGGGTAAAGATGTAAGTAAAGCTAGACCATTCCTAATGAAGCAAGAACTGCACGTTGGACATCTTTTCAATGATTTCAAGCAGTGGATCTCATTTTGCCGATCATTAATTAATTGGTTCCTTTCGTCACACAAAATAGTTAGAACTTGAGGGCAGATTCATCAGACGGGGTCAATCACTGCGGTTAGCTCGAATAGCTTTGTTTCAAATAAAGATCACCAACCAACTAACCCTTCCGAAGAAACACTTTATATCATTAAGATGTTAAAATATCAACAGCTTGAAAGGTGTAGCTATTACTAAAACAAATTTCTACCCATAAATTCGAAAAAATCAACACAATTGGAAACACGACAGAAAGGATTCTGTTCGAAATTGCAGCAATTTGACTCGTACCTCGCTTTTTTGAGGGGTACAGGTTAGGTCTGATGAGCTCACTTACTAGAGGTCGCCAATGTTTTCGCTTCCTTTTTATCAATACATTGTTTCCTTCGCGAGCCTTTCACAATTTAACTCGGGCCACCAAACTCCTCCTTCCTTACCCTACCTCCCTCTACTCGTTTTTCGGAGCAGTTCTGATTCCCACTTCTACCCAGGAACATTGACATCGGGCTGGGCTCACAATTACATTGATAGTATCGTCGGTTTGAGTTCCGTTTGAAATGGTGAGGTTTGCATGTCTACTTTAATGGCAATCCTGACACACAGCTGTACGAACTGAAGTACTTGTGACAACAGGAAATACAATCGAATCAGCACTTGATAAGGCCCTAGTGAAACCGCAACCTACTTATAGTACTACCTGCAGAGATAAAGATGGCACCGACGTGAGTGAATACTTGAACGGTCTACCTGGGTCGAATACGAGCCGCTTAGCGAAACTTTAATATATTCTCAACTGAGGGTCATAAAAACACTTTAGTCTTTTCTACAAGCCACAAACGAAGTAGCACGCCATCGCTCGCACCCATCCCATTGGAAAGATGTTCGCGCCAAAGGCTTTCAATCAACCCTTACGTTAAAGTCCACTCATTTTTGTGAATATCTTACACACTGAACTAAATCTTTAATCAGGCAACCTCCTTCCAATTTCGTTCCTTCTATAAGCTTACAGTAGGCGCCTTTTGAAGTATTATTTGCTACAAATTTGTACCTGCCACCTGTTTGTAGGATTTTCCAACCATTTGAATATACTTAATGATGCGAGCATTTCCACAGAAGTTTTTTTTGCACATGCATAATTCACACCTTAATTGTTGAAGGCATTCCACTAATTTCAGTGCCAAAGATACATTACAAGTTAAACTCTTTTTCATGAGTGAAGTCTTCGAGTTAAATTTATGGACTTTTCAATATACGCCTGCTTATATGCTTTGCAATGGAACCTCTAATGGGATATCCATCGGTTCTGTCCCCACAATTATAACACGGAGCGCCTTTGACTACGTTCGATTGCGTTTCACCACACATTGTCAGCAAGTTCTTACGTCCAACTCAGTTCCTAAAAGTTGCTTATGCTTCCTGTCACTAGTAATTATGACCCCTCCCCCCCAGAGAAGCAGCCTGATGCGGAGGTTGGTGGAGGAACTCTATGGTTGACAGAGTAGCAACTGTTGACCGATGTGGGAGGTCTTCCACCGCTGCTGCCATTATAACAAGGAGCACATTCCGACATCCTTCAGTCGCCTTCTTGCCGTTGTCCCTTACCAGACCTCACACTAAGCATGACACCTTTTATGGAAGAATACAGAAGGTGCGGTTGTGTTACAAGGCATAAGACGTGAGCCCCTTCACTCACTCACCCATTTTGGGAACTGAGATTGTTCAGCTGTAAAAGTGAATGGCGAGGTCGTGTCGAAGAGGTCTTAATGTTTATAAATGGGCAAACGTCGCTTTCAATGAAGCTAGCAAAGTTTATATTCGAACACATGAGGCAGCACGATGTTTGTTTTCTGAATAACTAAAGGACGATCAAGAACCAATTACTTCATTTCATGCTTGAATATATTCTCGAGTGACCTTTTTTCCATGAAACGGGAAACAGCCCTGACGACCTCCCCTGGGGGGTGCTATTTTGGGTGATGTGGCCAAAAATATTCTATGCTAACACTTACCATTTGCGAAAATATGAAAAATTTTTCTCATCAACTGAGAATTCAGGCTACGAACCGCAAATAGTACTGCTGATGGTCGCTGATACGTCGGTAACTCGGGTAAATAGTATGGACCAAAAGGGACTAGTGACAGCACGTTACTCACCAGTTGGCAATGGCGTGAGTAGCTTATTATTAATGTCTGACGTGTCGGTCAAGCTAAGATGAGTGATTAGGCAAGTGAATAATTGCCAAATCTGTCAATGCACATAATTGCTCCCTCGTATGATTAATCGTAACTTCTGCGTATCCTCCCCTCTTCCAGCCCTGCTCTGCAATGTATGGGACCACCCCCACTGCTGAGGGGCAGGAGCGAGACTAATCGCGTTCGTAAAGTGAGTAGATTGGTACCGAGATGCCATCGGCGCTAATGCTATTGACACGATTAGATGACAGACCCAACCCAAAACACCCATGAGTCCTATGACCTGGGTAAAGTAATCCACCCCGCCATTGATGACAAAGCTAGAGTGACTCACAGAAAGTCTTAATTTGGACCACAAACCAAGCCAACAATTTTCACTAAACAATAAAACACTTTTGCTATCCTCCTTAACGTGTTGCACAACTTTGGATTGTTCTTAGGGGACCCGCGAGCATCAACCAAAGTTCCCACTAACGGAAAATTGGCCTCGTGAAATATGAGTACCATCTTGAGGTTTTTGATTGAGGGCTTGACCATGAAGACGAGGTACTTAAATGGAAAATGGAAAGGTAGTTAACTTAAGTTCCAAGTGGGTGCTAAAAGATCAACCGAAAGAGAGTTTGGTGCCCGTCTGAAATAAAAAAGAGAAAAAAAACTAAGCAGATAAACTCCACCAGAGAGCCGACTTAGACCAAAGCAAGGTATTCAATTCTGCAACCCCAAGTGCATTCTTCACTCTAACCGAACAAATAATGATCATGGTGTCACCAAATTTAGAGAATTGGCTGTAAATTAATGCCTCTAAACATTAACAGAATTCCTCTGAAAAGTTGGTAAACCTACAAGATAACTCCGTCATTAGTACTCGAATGTATAGTCTTCTATTTTGAACTCGCTGAATTTCGCCAAAACATCCAGTGCAATATACAGATATATAGCTAGAAAGGTTATGTGAGGTATAGATGGTCAAAGCAACGATTTCCTACTGCTACGCTGATATGAGGAACATTACCACTACATGTGACCGCTGGCACAGGGTAGAACCTCTGCGTCGTTTGTAAAGAACGAGGCGTCAAAGTCCTCTTCACTTTCAAATTAAAACAAAGACAGGCACAATTGTTCAGCGCTTACAATTCTTCATGAATGCGCCTCTGCATTAGCCTGAAGTGAGATACGTTGCGACAATGGGTGGTTGCACTTGTGATCACTGATTTTGGCCTGATTGATACCACAAAGGAGAGGTCACCGGAACTGCTAATTAAGTCCTATATAAACGAGTTAAAAGCATGTTCCTACAAATAAGGAAGGCTTGGAGGCAAAAGTTCACAGTGAAGAAATAAAAGTTTGTCAATCATTCCTAGGGATTTTCTAATCACAGTATCACGAAAAGAAGCCGACTGTGATATTACACGAGTAGAGCTCTTCTGTCCCCTAACAGAAACATGGATCTCAGAACTAGTAGAAAAATAGGCGGGACAGCACAGAAGGCATTCAAAGCTGATCAAATTTTGGACCATTTAAATGAGGAAAGTAATGAAACCTCCCATTGAGGAAGTGAACAACTGGACCGGACCATGGAAGTGCAATGCGTGGTTCGGACACAAACACATCGACTAAAGTCCCTTAATCAAAGTTCAGTATCTGGGCCATCCTTTCACCGTAAAAGTAGGATCGTGAGCACACCCCTATGCGCCTTGCCAAGACAGGTGATCATGCATTGCACAATACCTGCTATCGCCTTGTTCATCTTAACCCGATGAACCTATTGCAGGCCATATCCGGCTGCAGCACTTCAAGCCAGTTTCAATTTCAATGTCAAGGCCACGCTTCAGTTTGTACTTTAAATTATAAGTAAAGGTTAAACAGAAACGCATTTCTGCACAGTGGAAATAACGTGGGCTAATAACCAGTTTGAAGATTATACCTAATTTAAAGACGTTATTTGGAGAGACAAGGTCCACTTCTTTGCGATAATACATAAATTTCGCATAAACCAACCTGACTTACGAAAATTCGGTAGGAAGACATTACTAACTCTCAGAAAAAAACTCTACTCTTTTAGTGAAAGTAGAATATGCCATATATCCTCGTCACAAATGTAATTGGTCTAAGTAAGGTAGATTTACACGACAGGTCGCTGTGATCCTTATTTGCACATAAAATGGGAAAACAGGTAAGATGGCCATGATGAAAGCAGTGAGAGAAGTGAGAGTAGAGAGAAGAATGGAAGAATGCAAGTTAAGTTCCTGGATGGGATGAAGAAACCTCCTCCTGGACACTGTGGAGGGTGGGAGAAGCTCGGGAGGTATTGTGCCTGCGAAAGAGAGAGGCAGAAAGCGGCGGCGTGGGCGCCTGAGGCGAGGTAGGGCGCGGAGCGGGTACCTTGATCGCCGCGACACCGAGGTCCAAAGGCTCAGAGGTCATCTCGGAGGCATCAAGAAGGCCCCGGCACACCGGTGAGGCGGCGCGAAAGCTTGTTAATTCATGTGTTGGCGATGATGTATGTCTAACGCGGGTCTGTGACACGGAGCCCGTAGACCGCGTTCCTGTTAGTGCCACCGTGGACCCCGTACGTACTGTCGGCATCGCTATGGGGCGTGCGCGCTGTGAGGTCTCCAGAAATTCACTCAAAAGCCTGTCCGTACTTGCAGCGAAGGCAGGACTGTCGCCGTATAGACGGAGGAGATGAGATGAACTGGAAAAGTGCAAAGCACACAAATCAATAAAAAACTAAGACCTTGATTTTATTCATCAAGAGGTACATATCCACACACGGGATTAGGACGGTTGCGTTCAAGAGTGGGTGCATGCGAGCGGGTTGGGAAAGGAAGGAAATTAGGGGCTTTCAGTCAAGGGGCGTTCTATATGAAATTTGGCAAGGGAGGAGTAGTTAGGGTTATATGAAATACAGCCTTGTGTTTAGTGTAGTTGATGCTCTTGTTGCTTGAGGCACCCGACGCTGACTGACCGCTTCTTGGCCCACTACAGTACGGGTTCTGACCTGAGGGGAGCGAGGAAGGAAGAAGGGAGGCGGAAAAGGAAGAGGCCATTCGGCATTTGAAGCCAACCAATCGGAGTGTCATGGGTGACTGAGGTGCCCCCGACTGGTAAAAAACCTGGTCGAGTCTAGGCACAGATGTGAGGTCCAGTCTCAAGAGGGAAATTCACTCTTCTGACCACACGGAAGACGGTGCTGGTGCTGATGGGATAAAAGAGGATGCTGGTGGTCGCCGTACCTACACGTGAGGGGAGGGGAGGAGAGTAAGACACCGACTCAGCAAACAGCGGGCAGGACGTCTTGCCTCTATGCTACCCATCAACACACCATATTAAGCCCCACACACAAGCACAAACGCAAAGGCATGCGAGTTCGTACACTACGTGTTTCAACACAACGTAAGTATTGCAGTTCCAACAAATTGAGCATTAACGGAAAGCAGCGAGAGGTGTGAAAGGAAAGGTATGAAACGACTTAATGGTCTGACAATGCCGTCTTTCAGTTTCATGGTTTTGTTGACAAAAGCATTACACTGAATTACTTATAAATCAGCTCTTGCCTCCCCATGTCATTAGCTGCAGGAGAGGAAAATAAGGGTCTGCGGTTAAAGAGCAGAGCCTTTAACTTCAAGAGGGCCTGTGATCACACACTAAAGCTTGAATGGATAAACTCTAATTAAATAAATTACGATAAGTGCAATTTATGCAAATATTTCCAATCGCTTTGAGATGAATAAAGGTGCATCGCACCAAAGACATTACTAGATCAAAATTTTGGCCTAGAAATTGAACACTTTTGCATCTTTGAATGCTCACCGCGTAAGCAGTTTAATTTCAAGAAAAAATGACTGAAGTGGGAGTGAGCCGACAATTAAATGGCATGAACTCACGGTTAAACATGCAGAAAGCGCATAGCTATGGCTATTCAAATTAGCGTACATGGAAGCGTGAACATTTCCGAGGAACACTGTACAACAAGCTCAAAAGGCATAGTAAGGCAGTGAAGGCACTTGCATTGGGACAAATTTATTGTCGGGATTCGAAATCGAGGAGGAGTGCGTCTTACCTAAAGAAAAAGGCAAACCATAAGGCCAAAAGGTAACACGTAACAGAGAAAATGCATTGCCCCCATTTGTTGACAGCACAGCACCATTCTAGCAGGTTTCCATAAGCAATGCGAATTAAATTTATCAAAGCAAAGAAAGCAAACAGACTCCATGTGGCTTTCCGATGAACGGTGAAAAGAAAATCTGATTTTATAAATTGAACCGATTTTGAAGTGAAATGAGCTCAAAAGCGGAGGTATTGGACTCAGGAATGCTATTCGAACAAGCCATGTCTTAGATGAAGTGATCCGATGCGCCTAGATCCAGAGCAAAAAGTGAGAATAAAGATTCAGAGATGGGCATAAGCTAGATTGTAGAAAGGGGAGTGGAACTTACTGAGATCGGCGCCGGAGGCCCATCGAAGGGGTGGAGAAGATACGGTGACAGCAGTTGTGGCGGTGAGGGGATCGGAAAAGAGGACTCCGCTGCGATTAGCCACTCCACTAAGAGGTCCCTCATACAGCGCCGCAGTGAAGCTCGGCGTCGCCAAGCGCTGCCACCGCTGTAGCACTCCCGAGCCCTGCAATTGCTTCACCAACTGCAAGCGCTGGGGGCGTCTTAAACAAAAAGAAGATAGTTAGCTACTAATGCATCCCAATCCCTTCTTGACTCATCGCACCCATACACCAAAACACGTTTTGTGCTCTAAGGAACAATCATAGGGATTATTGAATGTTTCGATCCGAAATGTAACACTGACGATTGTATAATCACAATTGACTCATCTACAGAGTTCAAAAGCTGAATGGGAACTACTAGGATAAAAAGGCCCGAAAGGGTGCATTTAAACGGAATTTTGATGAGGCAGCACCTTTCTGTTTTTACCAATCACATACGCCATTTGAAAGCATTTATGAAAATTTTGTACAGCTGAAATTTTTCTGTTCACTGATACTTTCAATCCCACCTTCAACTAACGCAGTTTAGTGCCAGTCAAGATTGTGTTAAGGAAAATTGTGCAGGCACAATAACATAGCCATTGTGCTACTAGTATTTAAAAAAATGTCGGTATGGGTTGATCTCAGTAGAGAAATGGAGAATTAAAGTGAGATGCCTACACGGCCTGAGCAAAGATTGATGTCAGACTAGTCGAGCCGAGAGTGCTATCGTCGAAGCTGTGCTGCGGTGGTAGTGCGGTAACGCTCTGGTCAATTACCCAACTGCGCCGATTCACCGAGGGCTCGCGCAAAGACGAAGAAGGGGGCGGTTTCTGCACATCCGGCAGCTTTGGATGTCGAATTGCCCTTATTGAGGGAAAATGGTACCAGTAATAAAGCTAAAATAGTAATTACGAAGAGGTATGGTAGAACAGACCCAGTAATCATTGAAAGAGGAGGGGATTTGTGCTGGTATTGAGACTAGACAGTTTGATGGGTGAAGAGACGTAGAGAACAGGATTGTTGATAAGGTGAGTAAGGAAAAGCAGCCTTACCTATCGGTGGAGGTGGGCTGGGGAGAGATGTGGTGTTGGGTAAAAGCGCGAATAACTTCAGATGACTCGTCTTCGTCTTCCTCCATTTCTGGTTCCCGGTCCACGTCCCATTCGATGCCATGCTGGGGGACCAGACGTCGGCTGTCCAGCAGCACCGCAACCGCTACCGGTGGCAATTCCTCAGTGAACCCCCTCGATGCTCGGTGAGCGGAGTCTATCGGATCTGTTAGCGCCACCACCAAAAAAATCAAAAGCACCAACGTTACACGTTAATGTCTGACATTAAGTTCATACTTCAAGAGCATTTACCAAACGGATTGCTTGCAAAGATCAGAGAAAATAGTCGTACTTTGATTAGAAACCATGGTTAAGTTAAACCAACAAATTCTGGTAAGTAAACCCTGTGCTAAATTACCTAGCTATAGACATAATGACTACCATTAAGCATGGTTCTAGGATCCCGTCGAAGCAACTCCCTCATAAATTACCGCAGTCACTCGAATAGCAAAATTTCAATGTAGGTAAAATGAGATAGTGGCTCATATCGAAATCGTTACATTCGGTGCAAGGGTAATGATAGACTAAACGTCCTCTTTAATGTATTTATGTACAATCTGCTTTTTAAGAATCGCAAATCATGCCTGAACAGCTGGCGAAACCACTACTATCAATGGTGGGATCGTCCCACTCGGTGCACTCAGTTTCCCTCCGCGCCTCGGAGGCCGCTTGATTGGGGTGCATCACCACGCTGTTACTCACCACCTGACAAGAACGGTGATCTGGTGGACAGAGAGCCACACCAGACTGTGAGGATCTGCAAGAGGAAGCATGCTATAACTACTGACAGACCAAAAAATGGAACAGAGTCAAAAGGGCCAGGAGTACTTTTCGTGGGAAGACGAGAGGGCAAGTTCATCGGCTATGGAGAGGGGCCTATCGATGAGGGGCGAGGAGAAGGCATCAGCGCCCTGTCTACTCCCAAGTGGACTGTAGAGGAGGCGTGTCGGCCGCAGGCTGGCTCGCCGCGACCGATCGCGTAGCTTGCGCACAGTGGCTTGCGCCTGAGTGTATAGGGTCAGGCTCTCGTCGTACTTGTCCTTCATGTCACGTAACTCACGCACCAGGTTTTGATTCACTGTGTTCAACTCCTCCACCCTTGATGCGAGCATCTCGTTTGTAAGGCCAACCTACAACGCAAGTAAACGTTCTGCCACGCTATGCTCTCCACTTTGTGTTCTCGTGGTTCTAACATCCAGCCTTCCAAACTCTACATCTCTGATCATAAAGCTGTTTATAAACTCAAAAGTTTTGACCCATCTTTGGCGGTTAAATAGTCGTTACAGAATGTAGTAGCAGCAGTAGTAGTAGTAATGTACGACTAACATCGGTGGCCTAGAGCAGACTACAACCGAAACAATCGCCTATAGGCTCCTAGAAAGGACGTGGTTTCAATAACGGGAAAGTGGATTGACACGAACGGTAGGTCGTACCTGGTTAAGGCTATTTTCCAACTCTCGACTACGAGCGGCAAGAGCGTTGACCTGATTCTGTTGCTGAATGAGGGCATCAGAGCGGCGAAATTGCTCGTCAGAGAGGTTCTTCATGTAGACCATCGCGTCACTCAATTTGCGCAAGCACTCCTTCAGTGTTACCGTCTGTTGCTCGTCCCTCTGCTGGAAGGTACACCAACATATATATATATCTATATATATATATGTATAGGATTATGGGCCTTTCGCTTCCCGTGGCAATCCACCAAACCAAAAAGCATTTAGCGAAATTACTGCAGAGTCCACTTAAAAACAGGAGTGTCCCCTGCTCTGGATTGCAAATCAGCCTTAATTTGGTAGTTCCATGTAGTAAAAGCCCTCAAAACACTAAAATTTTAGGCACGTATCCTAAATCCTTGACGTTAACGAAATTAGGTGAATAATAACTCCCTTGAAGAACTGTAGGACATGAATAATGAGTGCAAAGTGCGCAAAAATTACTCCAGGTGAAGGAATGCTAAGAAAAACTGCAGTGAAGTAGCCATTTCGCCACAGACTAGGTGAATAAACTAATTCTATTCTACTCGCAAAAAATAGACCACCTAACTCACCTACTTTACAACTTTTAACACTTGAAACAACAGAAAAATACATGCATAGGTATATTTAACAAAGCGCTTTTCGTATAGCGTGAAGTGTAACAGAATGAAAACACAAAGAAGCCATTATTTGAGGTCAGTGGAGCAATTAGTTTTTTTGCATTTTCATCATCAGAAAAGCTTTTGACCTGGCACTGACGTCAGCGATTGCAAATCAGTCATTCTGAATGTTGACCAAAAGACTTGAAGCGGCACCTCCGCTAATCAATTACTATTTATGGCTATGAGGAATGTATAAAAATGACCAATTGACTGGTAAATTGTGCATTTTTACCTAGTAACCTCATTCTACATCCCAAAAATACACCAAAGCGCTAAGGTGAAGCAATAATCGCGTATCACACACTGGTCTCACATCTGGACCCACGAATGTGGATTTTCAACGCGTTCCAAATTAGCGTTTTTCATAATAGTAACTAAAAATAGAGCCACCTAAGTCGCTTCACGCTGTCCCTTGTAAGGGAGAGTCAGCAATTAATTTCAATGAAGTTATAGCCAAGCGCTTGGCAACATTATTATGTTGACACACCCATTTAGCTATGCAGCTGCGCAGCACAGCATCATGGATTTGAAGTAGACCAAAAAGAAGTGCTTTAAAAGCCCTGGTCCAATACACCGATCAAAAGACTTCCACTAAGTGTGCTGGGGTCGTTGGAGTGATCTCTTGTCAAGTAAATTGCAGCGGGATCATGTGATGCACTTGGTATAGACAATACTGCAAAAGGAGCCTTTTTTAGAAGCCGTGACAGCTGTTCTTTTATATTCTCATTCAATATTTCGGGGCTTGGGGTAAGAGGCGAGGTGGAAAACAATAGACTGAGACATACCGTGTTTCGTATAGAAGCATTTTCTTCTTCCAAGGCTTGCAATTTTCGATGGATTAACTCGATATCACCTTGGCTAGCCTGGGTACTGGTTTTGCTAAAATTGGCCATAAAAGGTACGCATTAAATGAGGCAACGGGAGTAATGCAAGCATACATAAGTCCAGCTGGAGATAAAGATAAGCATATCCTAGCGCCTTGACACAGGTAAATAGAAGGTTCGAGGATCCAGCTGCTTCAATTGTATCCGTGATTTGACATCTACATTTTACCGATTAATGTATAAAAGGCGTCTATTGCTTCTAAACGTGAGTCACACGCAAGCCCCTAAAAGGCATAAGCGATGAAGAGCACCCCGGGATCAGTGTTTGAACGCTCGGGGTGATCTTCCTGCATATGGTGTTAAAAAATAAATGAGGCAGTAAGCATACTTTAGGTAAACTGCAATGTACGCACGGCGGAAGAATACAAACAGGGTACTTAAAAAAAACAAATCCAATTTAACCAAACCGACGCCGTGGATAGTAGCTCAATCAGATTGGATAAAACATCATCTGAGCAATGCCAAATATCTCGCTTGTAGAGCCAGTATCGTACCAGAGGACATTGTTACCCAATCCTTTTTGCATAAAAATATACTGTCAAATATTCAATGAAAATTGCGCCTAAGTTTGCCCATTCACGCAATGATCAAAAGTAGAGCCCAAGCGGAACTCCTAACAGGAATGACAAACAGAAGTACGAACGCGCACAAAAATATAGACGCAAAACTACTACGCCTCCAACAGACGTAGTAACGAAGGCAACGACGTCATAGCAATGCCGTAGTGAATAGCCAGCTAACAACGGGGAATCGCAAACAGGACGTGGTGGAAGAGAACGCCTTTTCAAGTGAAATGCAGTGTTAGCTGGCAAAGTATGCTTTAGAAAGTTGCACCCAACCATAGGCCTGTTAGTATCATCAATTACTGCTATCTTTACAAACACGTGGTCCATGTTTTAGCAGCCACATAATCATTATAACTAAAGAGATTTAACGGAAAACGCTACCAGTAGACCGACGTGAAAACCGTGCAAATGTGATTAGAAGGTGTCAATTTTAATTTTGAGAATATAAATGATTTACGAACGACATTTGAAAGGAAAATATGATGAAATAGGCAGAAGACAAGTTGAAATAAGGTAATGCAATTCACACTTAGCATGGGGAAAAGCTTAACATGTGACTTATTCGAAATCAGATGAAGAATGTACCCCAAAGTAACCAAATGAGACGGTGAAGAAGAAAGTGGCTGCAGCACAACTGTGTTCTGACAATAGCATAAGTTGAAATAAAACATCAAGGTGGTTACATTATGCCACATAAGAAACAGATTTTGTAGGCATAATGAAAATTCGTATGCGCTAATAAGCGAACAATGGCAACACCCTGTTTTTAAGCGAGGAAACTGTAAAAATCACAAAAAATTCCAGAATTCAAAAGGTATTGTGCAATTTTTCGGTGATTTAATAATACATGGCCCAAGAGACCGAAAGTAGGTGAATGGGAACAAGCATTGGACTCAAAAGCAGCTACAAAAGCAGTGAGCATGGAAAAAGGGCTCCACAGGGTGGCAGATTTGTGAGCGCAACTGCATACAGAAGCTGGCGACCTCGAGAGGAGTAAACTAACCGCATGAACGCTGACGGACACGGCGACTGGCAGAGGGGATGTTGGCAGTAGGGGCATGTATTCGGGTACCTGTGGCAAATTGGTCGAGAGGATTAAAAGCCCCACCGAACGTGTGTTCGGATTAGCGGTAAGCGGAACAAATACAAAGACACTTTGTTCATGGATCATAAGTGTCGCACGGTAACACCTCATCACTTTGTAGTAGAATGTATCAAGAAGTCTTAGCGATAATGAAAGAATATAATTGTCTCAAATTCATCATGTACCACGAAACTATCGATGGCTGAGAGAGGAGTGAATTAGGCGCAAACTGATATCAAATACTCTCCAACACAACGCATCCAATACCCACTGGTCTACGTATGAGCCAATTTAGTGCATACACACACGCATACTTTGGTATATTTGGATGATACTTCATAATTTGGCTTTTGATTAATGGAAGAATTGCGCTCTTGTTTGTAGACATCATCAAATTGATTTAGCTAGATACAAAGGAAATGTTTCTTGAAGAAGAGACTTACCCAGAGATTTCACTCCTACAACGCGACCGCGATACCTCGAAGTCGCCAAAGGAGACGTCATCGGAAGGGAGATCATCCTCGTTGGCGCTATGTTCATTCCACATCTGCAGCAGCTCCTCCTTCATGCCGAGGCTGTGCTGCAACTGGTTTATCTAAAGAAAGGACAACACGTCTATCTCCTGTATGTTCAAGCAAATCAAAACCCAGTGAATAGAAAATAAAATACAGCCAGCAATAGGCCGTTCCAAGTAGCAATAATGAATGGGTTTTGAGCTACCAAAACCACGATAAACGAATAGCAATAAGAGAAATTTACTCGATGAAAAGCAACCCACCGGAGCATATAGTCACAAGTCTGTGCTTGTGTGGGACATCAACTTGGATTTCGGTTACAAGAAAGTTACCAGACGCATTACGCAAAACCACAACGTACACTAATAAGAAACTCATAAAACGTATTTACGTATTTCAAGGAATAGTGAAACCTAGTTAAGGTGAGTCACTAAAGTTCACAAGAAGTAATTTTTGAAGAAAAAGAATTCATGAAAATGATGATTTAGTCGGTGAGGCTTAAGTCATGCGTACACACCTAAAATTCGAAACTACCGGTTTTTGTAGAAGGATTTTATTGCCGTTTCCGAAACAGTGAGTTCCAAACCCAAGCGTATCCATAGATAGACTAACATTTGAAGGAACCAGATGTTAGACCATGGAGGATTAATCGGCGAGGTGTTCGTAATATGCGAGTTTACGAATTTGGCTAAGCACAAGCAGAGACCGAGAGCCTACCGTTTCCATGGCAGCAGCCATCTGCTGTTCCGATTCACGAAGTTGACGGTCCAGCTCTCGATTCCTGTCAAGCAGTGACTTTCCGATTTGAGCTGCCAATTCAAGGTCATTTTGTTTCTAAAAGCAAGTACAAAAGGTGAGCGTGTCATCAGTTTACTGAGTGGCAAAAGGCATAGCAATAACACACCGGAAATTTGTGTAGAATTTAGCGACAAGTCCCTTGATCGCTCATGGAGAGGTTGTCGATGGAGGTGTCCAAAATTCAGTGTTTGAATGATCATTAATGCGAATTTAGCTGAATTTACGCCAGTCCGGTGAAGCAACTACACATCTTAATTTACAACCCAACTGGTAAGTAAAGCACGACAAGATGACGAAAATTTTTACAAATTAGAATCGCGATTTTTATACCGTGGTTGCAATAAAGGGAGGGGAGAGGAAGGTGTAGAAAGACGAGACTTTGTGATTACAGGCAAGAATGATGCGCGTTTGCGTGGGCGGCTACTCTCAGATTGACAAGCAAGCCAGAGACGTGGATGAGGAACTATCTGTCATCCACGGATGCTTAGTCAACCAACTATCCACCGGTTAAGGGCCAGTTTCATCACTTGAGGGTCTAAGTAAAGCACTCTTCGAGTGATATAACGGGATTTGTGTACATTTCCCTTTGGATGAGAGCGAGATACGAAACCGAGGAATTGGTTGCTTGTCCTTTCGACACTCTGAATGTGTCAATCAAGTCCCAAAATTCCTGCCTAACTTGCCGTGAGTGTCAACCGTGTCTGAAGTGAAAATATAACCAAAGTGGTTACTGGTGGGTGAGAGATGAAGGACGTCGGTTTTGATACACACATTCCAGTTAACCAAAGTTTAAAAGACACCAAGCCAAAATCGTTTCGCGCTGATAACAAATAAACTACAGCAGTTCGATTACTTAGTGTTAATTCGTGAATTTAACTAGGGTTTGTATAGCGAAATAGTGCCGAGGCTCTTGGTGGCTTTGACAGGCGGGGAATGACCGGTGGTAACTAGCTTAAGATTCATCCCGCCCTCTAGTAAGGTGTTGTCAAAAGAGAAGTCATTACAGTAATTTGCGCCCACCCGAGATCGTAGACAGTGTATAGTAATTTTGTCAAACATTTTTTGGACTGAAGTTATATTGAAAAGAGAGTAAGGCAAAAGGGCGGAAACGGTCGAGCCGCAAAAGCCACCTTTTGCAAATATTGATGCTAGCCTTAGACCGTAATGCAAAACCCCACTCACCGGGGCCACGTGCAACACATAAAACCAATGCTAATTAGTGGGGCGGAATTCGAATGCTTGCATTCATTGGCCCATATTTAGTTACCTGGGCGGCACCACCAAGTATGATGAGGAATATCGCCTGAGGAGCGGCGCTTTTGTCTAATGGTCGCCGAAGATAAAAGGAATTTCATATGGACTTCAGGCATCGTGAAAGGCCTGATGATAAGTAAGGCGAGATCAATCCTCGCAGCCGTAGAGTGAGTCGTGAGTCACCATAATTGCAAATGCATTCTGCTGCTACTTTCATTTTTGGGGAGAGAAGAGCAAGGAACCTCTCGCGAGACAGAAAGTAAGACTTAAAGAGGATATAGCACTCCTTGAAAACTGTCGAAAGATTACAGAAGTTTAGTGGAGCTAAATGGTACTTCAAAATAAATAAGAAAGGATCGCCACGTAAAAACTAGCTTAACGGCACTTTAACACTGCAATAGCTTGTTTGCGGTGGTTAAGACTTCTCAGTAGAAACTGTAACTAAAGTCTAGGAAGATTGTGCCAAAAGTCACCATTCAATCACGCAAATTACAAATACTGCGTCAATGGTTAACATGAAAACTCGACTAATTAATGGCAGTGCCGGATTAATCTAGATGATCCCGAATGCATCTCAAGATAGAACAGTTGATGAAGAAATTCAATTTCATTACATTGGAAGTACATTACTTCGCTTCCTCGGTCTCAAAAGCATGTTCGATGGTATAAAAGATTAATAGGGGACGTAACAGAAAGCGAGGTAGAGTGTTGAAATAAATCTGCCAAAAAGTGCACCAAAGCAGGAAGGCAAGAGAGACCAAGAAGCGAATAAGGCGGGCTCTTGACGCTGGGTTGCCCAAATTTGTCCCTAATTAGCACAAGGTAATAACACGCTTCTGACCACCCTGCACCCAAGTGAGTGCAAGCTGGCAAAGCGTACTCAAAACACAAAGAGCGTTACACCTCGAGAAGCGCATTCCAAAAAGGAAACAGGGACCATCGAAGATGGTAAGATAAACACAAGGTAGTATTTAAGATAGTGACTGCCTAAATGAGCCAGGAACAAAAACAGACAAAGTTACTTTAATAAGAAAAAAACAATATTGGCTGGAATTTAATGTGTCCAATTTGTGAGACCTGAAATTCATCCAACTTTGATCGAAAGTGACAAAAATTACTATCTTTCGGTAGAAAAGATGTGAATTTGTGGACCACGTATAAGCGGGTGATGAAGGACATTAAAAAGGACAAAGGAATGCGATCTCGGGTTATGGAATGGTCAACTTAAAGATAGCTTGTCGACTTACGTCATTTAGAAGGCGGCGCAGAGCCTCGGGATCTTCAAGGCTCCCTTCCATTTGCTGCAACTTTCTGTCGTAGAGAACTGAAAAGGAAGGGGAGAAGTATGAAATGAAAGCCCAAGGCTACCGTAACCATTCACGGACCGTAGTTGGATATGCATTGATGCAGGACGCTATTCGTCGAAATAGCTGGAGGCAAGCAACCATTGTAATCCATTTACCTAAGTCTGAGTGGCCATGAAACGCTTTTATTATTGCATGCTCAAAGTGAACATCACAGCAACGAATCCATAGCATTCACACGTGTGAAAAGGGGGATACATAATGCGTTTAATATCAACCAAACGGAAATTTTGTCCTTTTTAGAGTAGAAGAGCAGTAAACTCAAAGTTGGGTAGGAAAAGTGGATGAAACAAGGGTGAACTACGCACAACCAAGCCCGCCAGCGAGGAGTCACCAGATGCAGAATGCACAGAGGCCGTTGCCACGTTTGTCAATGCATCATTTGAAAAGTGATTGGGATTCACCAACAGGTTTACCACTGCCGATCAGTAGCAATAATATCTTCTAGCCAGAAATATTTCAATACGCGATAACAAGCCAAAGGTCAATTTGCACAAAGTGGCAAAAGCACGACAGTGACTTCAGCTTGCTAGCAGCGGTTGGGATCAGAAACACACGAAACATTAAGGTGGGAAGGCGGATCAGCTAAAGTGCGAATTCCATGAAGGGAAAAAAGAAGTCATGTAAGTAAGCTCAGGTAAACAGATAGAAACCAATTACTTTGCAATGAGTTTCCCTCAAATAAGTATGAAACTATTTGATGATGAGGAAATTTGGACGTTTAACTTTTGAGCATTCTAATGTCACCGAGAACGCAAACGCTGAAACACGGTGATAAACCACTAGTACGGATTTAATGCTCGACGTCAATCGGGTGATACGTTGCTTAACGTACCACATTAAAGCGTTTAGCGAAGTTCACACGAAGGACTGAGGACTGGTAATTAAATGATTGAGAAGATGAGAAGATTATGATAAATAGCAATAGCCAGCACAGCATTAAAGTAAGGAGATTTGCTATCCGACGCTGCAAATCAATCAAGTGGTCGCACCACATGAGTTTGAGGGTTGAAAGTCAAGACCAAAGACGCATTACATGCTGATGAAATTCCTTCAGATGCGCACGAACGATTCTTGAACACAGTTAGTGGATGACGCAAGCCTGCAATGAGCTCCATCGGTTAGGGACGCAGACATTCTCTGCACGATGACGCGACCGTTAATAATTACGCAAGTTTTACCCCTTAAAAAAGCTGAAACTTCCTGACACGCGCTGTCACGTGAGTTGATGGTCGTCAAGAATGGAAAGCACCACCCGAAAATTGTACGAGTGATATCCATAAGCAGATGGAGTTTGATAGAAGAAACGTGAATGGTTTGAGCTAGTAGCATACGCTGTTTTGGGTAGAAACACATGAGCACCAAGGGTAGCGCATCATTTGTCCGACACGCACAAGTGTAATACTTACTAGTCTGTTCGAATGAAGGAGTGAACAGATGGCCAAAAGACAATTTGGTTAAAAGCACCCAACACTATGAATAGATCCTCGCTAAATCTAGTTCTAACCAATTCAAAAAGAGCGGAATGATTATAGAGTGCATGTGTACGAAGTCAAGGATTAATGCAGAAAATTTACACACTAAATATGTAAAGTGAGCACAAATCCAAATGGAACCTTCAAAATGGAGCATGAGTAGAAAAAAAATAATTTTTTAACGATCAAACTCACTTGCATATAAAACCTATCAAAACTAAATTTGACGTTTAAATGAGCAACGCGAAAAAACTCTCTGGCAAAAAACAAACGCTCAATACTTAATCACCATAATGCACGATTGGAAAACAAAAGCCTAAAAAACTTAAAGGTCAAACCTTATAACGAAATAATTTCGGGGAAAT
Source organism: Taenia solium (assembly GCA_001870725.1). Taxonomy (NCBI): domain Eukaryota; kingdom Metazoa; phylum Platyhelminthes; class Cestoda; order Cyclophyllidea; family Taeniidae; genus Taenia; species Taenia solium. Next base: position 755,859 of record MIEF01007041.1, on the reverse strand, counting down.
TAGCTACATATACTCACGTTACCGGCAGATTTCGTAATATCACAACGACTAATATCATCCAACGACAATGAAGGGTTCAAGGTTCATGGATCACGAAGCAAATCGCTGTTTTCGATACGTTCCAATGAAGAGAACCCTCTCACACAGAAAAATCATAACAGCCAATGCCATTTTGGCGTGAAAAGGAACTGTAAAGATTGCAGAGATAGGCGGGTGGGTGCGCGCGACAAGGGCGAAGCCAATGAGAATGTAGTGCTAAGAAATTGCGTAACGGTGAACAGCCACAAACATCAGGAGACGGCGGAATGAGTCCACGGTCTGGAGAGTACACACCCACTTGGCGGCGTCGCTTTCTCGTGAATCCCAAAATCACACTTCGTGGATTCATTGCTCTGCAGGAAGGATTATAGGACACGACGAGTCGAAACACCAAGTAAGCCGTTATTGGATGCATTGAAGATAACAACGCGCATGTCCAATTTCTCGATACCCAAGTTTCGCCTCGACACACTCATTACATTTACGAGTTTCATAAACAGGGGAATATCAGACGCCGAAAGGTGGTCATCTTCACCTTAGCACTTCAAAGAGAGACAAAGACACGCCCTCCTATGTGCAATAGTACGGTTAACCCCTTGCACCGGCACAAGGCTTGAAACTTTGACAACAAAAAAATATGCGCAATGTAATTGGTAAAGGTGATTTGTGAAGCGTCTTGTCACGCTTACGGATTCATTCCATGTTATAGACACACGCAATTCCCCGGGTTTCTGAATCTGCTACCATTAAAAACTGCCAATTAGTTTGTGTCATTAAAATGAATTCAGACGAATTGAATTTACGAGCATCTGCGAGCAAGTCCTCTCAGGATCAAGAACGTACAAATGGAAGGGTTGACTAAATATTAAGAGAAACACATACTACTGGCCGCTGTTTGAGTAACCGAAACATTACCCAATCAGAACGATTAATTAAACCAATGCCATAGAGAACAAGGCGAACACGTTTGGAATCACGCAAAACAGTGAACCGATTGCACTGAGAACCGTTTTAGTAAAAAATAAATGATTTCAAGAAGGTACAAGGGAAGACAAGTGTACAAATGCGAATACACTGAATGTGAAAAAAGACAAAATGGAGAGTAGCCCAGTCCGTCTTCAAGCCAATAAAACATTACTCACAAGACTAACCATCACAATCACAGTGACTCAGTATCGTCATCTATGCCCATCGTGTGATGTTCTTCCTTGGCTAATTACGCGAGTTGGTGGCACGCATTAACATTTGAAACCCAACAGTGAATAAGTTAAATATGGCATTAGCAAAGATGGTAACATTATTCTGAAAAACAACATACGAGAAGAGACAAAGAGCAAATATGATGAGCAAAACAAATGTAAGAAATCGATTGACAAAATAAAGCCTTCGTTGACTGCCATGATTGGTTGACATTCAATGGAAGAACATTGCACAGAAGTGGTGGCTCATCATAGACCCAACACAAAAGATCTATTTGTGATAAAAAAAGGAATTGCCCCATTGGACTTGAATGTACACAACACCGAAAGTGGCAATATTAAATAACAGGCATTCATAAATGCATCCACAGTTGACGAATTTGTGGTCAATAAGAATTGAAAATAAGTAGGATAAATGCTCTCTCCTCAAATACTATGCAATTCCGGTGTTGTTTTTCCCAAATCCCGGAGCGGCAGTTAAGGACATATTCACGAGAACTAAGCATTAATGAGATCAAAGATATGGTCGTCAAATAAAAGCATGGGTCGAGGAAGTAGTAAATTATTTCATCATGTCGTGTGAACATGGAATTAACAAACTGTCATAGAAACGAGTAAACCGTATGTTACTAAAACGCCGTTTCAGAAGTTTTCTGGGTAAATGACAGGCGACGTGCTTGATTAATTGAAGGAAATTGTTGTGCATCACGCATTGATAGTTCAGTACCAGAAAACTAAGTTGATGTTAAGTACTGAAACAGGGACAGCATACCAATATAAACTTTGTACAAAGACAACACCTCACGTCCGGGCAGTTTAAATGTGCCACTTTGGTGCTCCCAATCGCAATGGCAAAAAATTGTCATACATCAAAATTACCCCGAGGCATACCTTGGGGACTAAATAAACATCACGGCAGACGATAATTGTTCTGAAGGAGTTATTTACCACTCGAATAATGAGATCAAATCTCGAACCCTGATACAGTAGTGGAGGGCCTGAAACTGACTGCTCAGGGAAGAACGCTGCCACTCAGACACGCGACTCGATTATGAACTTTTGAAGTCACCGGCACAGCAACAATGTCCGGTGAAGTGAAAAGTGAACAACAAAACGATGATATTAGGGGCAACGAAAACTCTACTAAACTAAGCTGTACTAGAGACCGACAATAGCTACGAGGATCGTAAAATAGGTCCCTCAGGCGGCACTGGTATGTACGTGCAAATGCAGGAAATGAGGGATGCTCTCAGCTTATGCTTTTTGTGAAATTTGTCCGAAATTACAGAATAAAAGACAAGCCTGCTTGGATTTACAAGATAGACATCCTAATGAACAACCAGCCTGTAACGATGAATCGACTTCCTTATTTACTGAAGTTTTTTTGCTTTAACCAACCACAGTAAACTTTCCACATACTTCCTCGAGTTACTTTATCACACACTTACTTTCACATGGAGGACACTTTACTTTTGTTATCTCGCCAGCACCGTCCTTTAGTGTAGATGAGGTGGATCGAAAGGATTAAATTCTTAGTGCATACATGTCGGAGCTTTGAAGTAGGCCGAAGGGTTCCTATAATCGTATCTTTTGATAAAACCAAAAAAAGTGAATAGTCCGATTATAAAAGGACCAACGTTTTTACGAAGACCCATATGATTTAAATAGCGCATATCATCAAAATAATTAGTCGAAGGCTAATTCTTCCAAAATATACATGCTTCGCTCTGCAATTGCAATTAGTTGCGCTTTTGTGGCGAAGGAAAGGACTAGCGTAAAATAATAGCGAAGCAAATGGAAAGTAGGCTGACACACCTTAGGAGGTTGCACAGTAAATATTAGACGTTCACTGCCACAAATTTTTGCAAGGCGTCGAATACATGCGAGTTTTGTTACAATATGCCGCTCCGAGAGAACTGACTACCGAAGAAAGGGCTTTCACTCGGGACTAACAACTACTAACCAAACAACGCGGGTGTTGTCTATGGATAATATCAGTGACAGCTTAGCTGCGGAGGAAAGGAGCACAAAACACAAACTCATTACACGAGCGGCACGCATTCATTCAATTTTTCCAGGACTAGTTGCCGATTCGCCTATTAGTAAATGAGTTGGGATTATAAAAAAACGCTTACTTACTGTAGAGCACCGCTACACCTCTGAGGTCTTGATGATCAGATAAGGTTGAGGTAATAAGTAATAAGTGATCGAAAATACTTCAACTTCAGCTTAAGTCGCAATCTTAACGAGACGCAGAAAATGCTCACCATCTCACTCCGTTGAAATGGGCAAAATAAAACATATTTTCAGGTGATATTTACGTAAGAAATTAACAACCTCTAAGCTGGCGTCCAGTAACCTCCACCACTTTCGCGTCCACAATCCATTTGGCGCAGCAAACCTCAAAATATTTTCCGTAATGGTATTCGTAAAGTAGAGTTCTAAGAAAAGTTTCGCAAATTGTTCCAGAAATAACTGAAAAAAGCCACGTCTAAATGCTATTATATTATCTTGTACTTGGAGCATATACTACAGACCATATGCACCAATTTTGGTAAAAGGTTTGAGTTTGGCTATGGTTGTTTCAGATCTGTAGAACAATGCAGTGAGAGGCGCAAAAGCGCACATGATGTGCGAAAACGAACAACCGCACGTGCACACAAAACCACGCCAAAATGGACTCGCAAGCTGCTACTACTGCCGCTGCTCCCATGGGCAGAGGAATGCCGTGACGGATGTTTTGCTTCGCGCCCACGAGCCCAGCAAGCCTGAAATAAGTGGATGCTACAAAACAAGACACCCCACCCCCTCTAGTCGATCTGAAGGCTAACTCAATTGCCGCAAATTCTTATTACTAGTTTCATGTGTACATCCTTGGAGTAGGTGCTGTTTTTTGAAATAATTAATTTAAATCTCACGAAATAATATTAATATGGTCACAAGAAAGAATCAGCCGCACGTTCACTTTTGGCACGGGAACTGGTGCTTGCTTCTACTTTCAAGTGATAGATACTCATGGCACACAAAAACTTGAAATGAGACTGGCGTGCATCAGTGGCCCAGGTTCAAACAATTGCTCGTATACGAGGCAATCCCATCTCCGACTCTTGTGCCGCAAAAAGCCAGAAAAGTCAAACATGACGACCATAACCAATTGAATCCCTGAACGACCAACGTGACAATTTCAAGAAAGGTTGCCAAAATATCGATGCTATTATGGAAAAGGAACATCACTCAAAGAGAGTACATTCTGGAAAATGAATCGAATGAGGAAAAATACTTTGAGATGATGGTTTATTATCCGTGTCCAGTACGCCGATTTCTTGACCTCGCATCTACTGGATATGGTTAAAGTTTCTGTGAGCGTCGTATGGACAAGTGTGACATTCGATTGTTGCTGAGGACAAAAAAGTAGTCAAAATTGGTGTCAAACGGAAGCATAATATTAATTAAGTCGGAGAACGGATAATGGGAGCGAAGTAATGAGATTTCATCCAAAAAAAATTATTCACCCCATTCAGATACCAGTGGTAATAAACGGAAGTGAAATAAGAAGTAGCCAAACCAACCGGGAATAGCCAAAAGCTAGTCTTTTCGCATGAGAGAATACGACCAAGGGGGCCGAGTCAGAGAAATCGTCGCAGTCCGTGAATTAGACTTGGTATAGGTGAGAATAACATGCAATGAGGAGAAAAACAACAAAGGTGGAATGAAAAGAGGCTACGGCAGAAGTACTCAGAAACCGAAGTGAAAAGGACTACTGATAAAATGAAGGAGGTTAGTCAGACTCCTTTCACAAAACCAGAATTGTTTGTGCTACGGCTCAATATCAACGCGTTATACATTGCATAACGGCTTGGTTTTTAATTCGATAAAGTGGGAAGTGGATAATAACCGAATGAAGTCCAAGCGGTTGATAATATCTCATCAAGCATAGGTGCACAGCACAAAAGCAACATAATAGAGAATTAGAATTAAAATTCCACAAAAATTCTAACTGGGAAGTTAACGCTAGTGGCGTATTTTGGTTAAGGCAGATAAAAAGATGCGTGGATGTAAATTACTGAGTTGACAAAATTGAATCGTAAGATCCCAAATAAACGGGCAAAGTACTTACGATTCAATAGTACTGATATACGACGGGAACTTACGGAAATAATCGAAAGCGCAGTCAATCTGTTCCTCTGAAAGATTATTGGCATCCTGTGCTGACATCGTCGCGAATAGGAGTTCAACTAGTAAATAACACGCCACCAATTGTGTCCAAAAAATATCCGCAAGAGAAAAATGCTTTTGTTGGCTTCAGAAGAAAAAACAAAATTTACAAACTTTAAAGCAACATAGGTTAGCACGCTCGGTTGCTCAATATCAAAAGGGGATGAGAGAGCAAAAAATGCATCAGTATAATGGAACATTTTGTTTCAAAGATTCCAAAAGTCACCTTATCAAATATATCCGATAAGCTCGAAATTACAAATCAATCACCAAGAGAACGGGATTGTAGTGAGTTTCCAAAAGCAGGTTAAGTGATATTTCTTGCTCTATGTGTCCATACAACATGTACTCTGCTAAAATATAATAATAATAAGTGCGAGCAACGACCGAATGACACATTAGTGGAGACAAAGCCAATAGTCGAAGTCGTAATTTAAGTCAACAGCGATGCAGAGTGATTGAAAAATACAGCCTCTATAACAAGTTTAGCGATTACGTAGACTGTTAAATTCGAGTTCAAAAATACAATAAATCAAAATTACTACACTGAGTCCTATGCAAAGGGAAATGAGAACGACTCTACACTTATCTTACGAGAAATCTTGAATGGTACCAAGGAAGCATGAAACAGCAATAAATCTGTCAGGCTGTGAAATCGAAACGATTGGGTTGGTTTTTGGGTTCCTTGGTGTGCAACATTTATAAAACCCATATGTTAAATTAAGAAAATAGTTAAAGCTACCTAATTCTTTCGCAAAAATTAGCATGATCACACTGCACGGGTGGAGACATTAAAACTAATTCTATTGAAGAGACGAAAGAGGAGAACAAAGATCGCACAACACTGCAAAACAAACAGACCCAAGCAGCCACAGGCCCACCAACGGACCTCTTAAACCACGTGCCAACTCCCCTGGGTCGTTCAAGGGTTAAAACAATTATTAAATTTTAAGCAAAAAATTAAAAGCTTCTTATGAGACCAGTAAAGTTGATTTTTAAAGGCACTCATTTGCAGATGGGCTAAGGTTGATCCTTAGTTTCGGTGACTATAACTTCGTTAAGTGGGTTGGCCTCTAGGTCATGCCTGTAATACTTTGTTTGTTCGACCTGCCGGTTTCGGTCACTTGGGTGGCCATATTGTACTAGCCGGTTGGCCAGCCTCCGGGCCGTGCCAACAGCCCCTAAGCCCTCTGTTTCCAGAACATATATTCTGCCCCAGTACTATGCCTTCTTTTTCCTTAAAGGGAGCCTCGGGGCGCTACAATGCCAGTAGCCCCAGTTTTCGCTGTTGCCGAGTATGTATATACACATATTCTGCGATCATTATGGCTTCTTTTGTCTTTAGGAGTGCTTCGGGAGGCGCTATTGTAGCGTCCCGAAACCTCTTTGAAGGCGAATGAGGGCACAGTACTGGGGTATAATATATATATATATTCTGTAAACAGAGGGATTGGGGCTGATGGTGTGGCCCGACTAGAACAATATGGTCACCCAGGTGACCAGAACCAGCAGTCAGAACAAGCAAAGTTTTGCAGCTACAATCCCTAAATTTTCTCGAAAACAAGCGATATCAAACCCCCATCTTGGCAGTTATTAAATCTCGTTGGATGTAACCAAGATTTTTAAATCCAGTTAACTGGTACAACAGTTTTTATGACTTCTGAAATGCTAAACTTTGTCCATAAATCCGGTTTTGAAAAAGTTGAATTGATCTTTTGGTCTTTGTAGTACCGTGGAGGTCTCCTGTTTTCTGTAAGTCGTACCTCCACTGTGGCGTCGTCTTCAGGCCTTGCTAATAGCCTTTTAGTTCATTCCTGCGTTCTATTATGCCAAATTGGCACTGAAGCATAAGTTATGTAGGTCCGGTGATGTTGATATTTACCGACGAAAGAGCTGCTTACGTGAACAAAATAACCCACATTGACATTTTGGGTATTCGTACACCAAATCGTATTATCACTCAAAAATTAACTTTGCTTTAGCTATGAGTGGACTGGCCCAAGCGATAAATATTGGGTTCACAATTACAACATTAGTTGAATGCATTATCAGCGCCTAATTTGCCTTGCTGATCAGACCTCATCAATGTTTGATCCCCAATGTCTTCCCTGGGATCGCAATAAATCATACCAGAATGGGGGAAGACTTACTGTGAACGTAGAAGATGGCTAGTCCCCTACGACACATCCAGAGTGCTACTGATGAACCTGCTTGGTGAAACCGGCGGTTGAAGGTATCAAACTAATATAAACTGATTGCAACCTTTTAAAACTTACTTTAAGGTGATTGAGCCGTTTGTGGTTGAGGAAGTAAAATGATTTTGCTGGGTGCATTGAGGACCTTCGTTCGCCAGCCCCTGTAAGTTGAACTGTCTTTTTGGACTCTTTTAGTTCCCTCGCCCCAAAGGCATCATACATATGCTTCATGCTAAGTTCCCATAAGCAATGATCTTGAAGCACTGGTACTAAACATCCCACTTTAGGCCAGCTCGATTCCAACCTCTTTTTTCTGTTGTTGCTGTTACAATTTTTCAGAGTTAACCTTTGAGTGTTGTAGGTCAGTTTCGAAGTGTGCACAGCGTTATTTCGCCCCCAGCCTTCTCTGGAGATCTATTAAACCATACCAATATGGTAGACAGGCTTGACAGAACAGAGGTATGACCTATCTCCCATGCCGGCCAAAAGATAGTAAGAACAAGCATCAAGATGAATATCAGAGTACCGTGGAAACTTTGGCTTGATTTACTGCGTTGTCAGTCGGGATCGTTTAAAGAATCCTACATTTGCGGTCGATGTTAAAGTGTTTGCTTGTTAAACGAAATGCATGAGTTATAGTCAGAAAGGTCGGTAGGCCACAGGTGTGGTGAACTTTGTTTTAGGATTGGACAAAGTTGCTTCTATTGGAACAAGAAGGGGAATTGTTTCGATGGCTCGGCGACCAACGTGATCGTTAAAAGTGCAACAAATTTATCGGTCCAGAGAGAATAACTACTTCAAAACAGGTAATTATTAAACGTACTGGTAGAAAAAAGGTAGATTAAACACTGTGCATCAAGACTTCATTTATGTAAAGTGACAAGCATCATTGCCCCAACTAATTTATCACAGTTAAAAATAGCGTTAATACACTTCAAAACAAAAACTGTAGACACCACAAGTGATACTACTAATTAACGATATTTAAATTACTTTTACAGATATGGTGGATGAACTGCACCATAAATAAATGTCGCTACGTAAAACAAGTTCTAAGTGTTCCAGTTCACAGTTAAGTTCTTTATAGTACCAGTATTTCCAAATAAAATTCATAAAAAAGCGTTTGGAGAGTGAGATTGACCTTAACCATTAGTTGAGGTGCAAATTTCACGGTTCTTGCCTTACAAAGATCCGTACAAGCGACGTCAGTCGACGTGCACAGCTTGGAGCTCAAATAAAGTAGCCTCCAAAGGGAGTGTGACGGCACAGCGACCTAATAGCCGCAGTGTTTTGGCAAGCCCCTGCATCAAATTGACCCTCCCATTTGACCGCGCAGAAGCAGTGCCCATTTTCCAATAGTTACCACACACTTCTCTTATTATCAGGTACTTTTGGCAAGGCAACCATGGGAAACCTTATGAAAAAACGCAATACCCTTCGGTGAGTTTTAATGTCGTTGGTGTGCTCATACCCAAAAGCAGTTTTCTGGTACTGCGTAGAGATCGCTGCCCGAACGCTAATACAACACTCGCCACCGGCACCCAAATAATTGCAGTTGGAGTCGCCACATCTGCCAGAAGCCCTTTTCGAGCGTAACCCCAAAGGGGCAGGAAAACTCACACAAGTTTACACAAAGCCAACCACCTAGACTTTATCACGCCAAAGGCGAATCATGCCGCACCTGCCCATAGGGTAGGAAAATGCCTTCTCCACAATTTTCAGTCGCACCACTGGAATCCAATAATGATTAGGGCCTGTAGATATGCATTACCTCCCGTCACTCTATCAGTAACTCGCTCACATTGCAAACCAATTCAAAACTATCTCTTGTTTAGGTGAGCCGGATCAGACAACAAGCCGTTCTAGAGGTGCGGTAATTCACTAGGTAAATACGACGCCAACCACAGCAGCACAGTTTGATGATTATGTGGGTCGTCTTTTTTGGGCCCGGTGCAGACTGAATTACATTAGAAGCGCACAGAGCTTTCTCAAAAGCACGATTGGATAGATCAGTCTTCCAGCTAGCGGTGCATAAGCAAATTGGAAGTATGAACGATGCAAATGCATCTCACGAGTCATCAACCCTTATTCGGATCAGCAAGTCAATCCTTCGGACACTAAGTGCACCACAGCCATTTACCCATTATAAAGCACATGAGGGGCTGTTCACTAAAGCGAGAGAAGAATGAGCTCAATGCCAGAACAACCAAAACATGTACGCATACAACAACGGCAATCTTATTACCTAAATCTATTGAGGAATTTACACGTGAAACGATGGCAACAGAAGCAAGAATGCCTCAGAGCTTTGCTGAACCCTGACGCCTCGAAAATGCTACGCTTTGCCGAGAAAGAAAAACGGTGAGACTGTTCAAGACCAGAGTAATATCTACGTAGTCTTTACAAAGAGCAAACAAACCATAGTAACGGTGGAGTAGAGCCGCAGCCAAAGAGCAGCGAATAACAATCTCTTGAAAAAGAAAGCTTTCGGCACCGGAGACCACCTCACATGATGAGCACGTATTCATCCACCTTTGAAAAACGCTCAATGACACGTTGGGAGCGTCTACGTAGCTGCTCTCGCAACACTGTTACATCAGTAGTCACTCTATTCCTGATATCACCCAACGCCTCAATGGGATGAAAGGAGTCGAAAGACGTGACTACCTGCTCCAGTGAAACAGGCAAACTGCCCACGGAGTAGGTCTGCCGAAGCCATGGGGACGGTGACGAAGACGACGGCGGATTGGTTTTAGCAGGACCCATCTTTGGCTGCAGAGAGGGGACAGTGAGAGAGCGCAGCCGACTCCACAAGGGGAGTGACAATGTCGCTCCCCGTGAAAAAGAACTGGATATCGGAGTAAGGTGCGAGGAGGGATCTGACGTGTCGGTTTTTGAAGGAACACGGCACATGAAGTGATCAATTCGGTTCTCAATAACCCATTTCAAGGCTTCCCGACCCTGTTTAAGGATATCGGAATAATTAAAACAGATACAAAATGTTATATGCCGACGGATCATCATAAAGGTGGACAAAGATAAAAGGTTTTGGGATAAGTTGGACATGAAACGAGTTCTTAAAAAAAATTGTGTAAAACCAGGAAACACAGTAATGCCTGATAGTAATAGTGATCAAAAGAAAGCTCCAGGACCCGAAGCATAACCAACGGGACTAAGCACGGAGCATTAACGAGAAAGGAGTAGTAGGGTAATATGCTACATAGTTGGCGAAATATGGGCCTCTTACCGAACGAGCAGTGTTTTCGCTAGCGGAGAGTGCAGCATAGGCGATGAAGCGAAAGGCATTCACAGAGATCTTGTGACGAATGAGCGTCCTAAAAATTTCAAGGGATTTAGTATTGAGCGAACAAGACCACGGCAACACATAGAATTGTGCAAGAAATTGATATCCACAGGTTTTACGCATTAAACTGAGTTCCGTCAGTCTTAAAATGAAGTTCAACGGTGCACCATCGAATTACCATTCAGGATTATCAGGATGTACTTCATACTCAAGTCTTTCATTGGCTTTGAGAACGCCCCGCATGTCCACGTTGTTGGATTCCAGAAGCATGTATCGTCTTCGGGGATCAACCTCTGTACGCTCAACAGCTCGAAGCTCGCCGACACTTGAAAACATAGGCCAGGATGAGTTAATCAACTTGGTAGTGCAAAGAACACCAGTTTCCTTGTCAATGCTTCGTGAAATAATATCGATGCTCAGAACATTCGGATTAAATGGGTTCGGATACTTTAGTTGAGCTGCTCGCATAACATCGTCCCATGGTTTCCTTAGGAATATGACTTAAAGCGGAACCTACTTGATGACGAACTCGCCACTCCAACAAAAGGGCGTGGCTGCCATCGCCCATTAAAAACAAAGTGGCGCTGGACGGTTCGGTTAGTAAAACAGAACGGCAAGAAGGGAACATTTTGCAACTGATGTTCCAGTAACTTCAAATGCAGGATTTAGGAACCCGTAGCAGAGCTAACACAGTATCAAAACTTTCTAAAGAATGTTTTCACATTCTCTAGTTAAGATGTGCTTAAAAAGGCCAATTAAAGACTTTGCTTAAAAACACCTTTAAACCTTAACGTAAATCAACAAGATACTACTGGCATTGTTTGTTTACTATGCTTCTTCTTCCTAGAATGTGGTAATGATACGATTCTTGCGAATACATCGATTCGAGGTTACCGAATAAACTTTTCCAAACAATAGTTCTAATCGTCACCCACGAAAACAATGTGACGTGATGGCGAAACTCCAACTGCCTGCTCTGTAGCGTCCCGAAACTTCCTTTGAGGTAAAAGAAGGCATAGTACTTGGACAGAATATATATTCTGGAAGTAGAGGGATTGGGGGCTGTTGGCACGGCCCAGAGGCCTGCCAACAAGCTAGTACAGTATGGCCACCCAAGAGACCAAAACCAGCAGTTTGAACAAACAAAGTGTTGTATCTAGTTTGCCAGTTAACAGGTTAGGTGAAATCGAGGCTCAAAAGAGTTAAGTCCTATTTTAATCGTCTGACGGTTATCAGTGTAACTTGTGCGCTGTTGAGGCGATTACGTAATGAGTGGAATAACTCAAGTTCTTAGCAGCAAAGGCTAACACCATGATCGTTTTGCCTATTAGGAGAGATTTCATCACTTTGTTTTAATGATATGCACGTCGCTGACTAGGCCCATCATCAGGTAAACCGAAGAGCCTGCATGAAAACCTTCATTCTTTGTTGCTCGTGATACATTTTTAATTTTTCCTAACTGATCGCAGGAATTTTAAGCTTAGGAAACCTACTCTTTACTTGCCATTAGTGGGCAAATCTTATCGGCATTTTGTTTAGTAGATTGGGCAGCTGTGGCGCTCGTGTTGGTCCGTTGTCGGGCTGAATATGGCGGATGTACTAGGGCTCTTGCGTGAATACCACATTGGCAATAAAGAAATTGTGGAGACCAACGATGAAATAATCTTTGGAGAGTTTGCTTGGCCTAAATCTGCAAAGACAAACTATGTTATGTGGGGGTAAGTTCCTTCTTTGCCCTAAACTTCTGGTAGTACCGGTAAGGACGGTGCTCCGAAGGACTACTATACTCTGAATTGCATCGTGTATCTTCTAAAGAATGTCAACCTTCCTCATTCAAAATATGTCAGGCAAGCTGCTGTAGGTTTGCCCTCGCTTGACTTCCTTGTAGGCTGCGGGAATACCAGTGGTACGTCTACCCGATCGACGTGAACTACTTAGTTATCTGAATGGAGATGCTACCACCGCTGCAAACATTGATAGGACAGTTCCTGTTGATATAACCATCCGTAGAGCTATCTCTAAGGGCTCGTTGGACGTGCAAAATCTACGCGGTTAGTCATTGTAATGCGGTTTAGTTTACTTATGAGCTTCCTCGATAGACATCTCATTCTGTCTATTCTAGATACAGACATACCTGTCGATGGGAAGAGGCCGCGGTTATCTTCCTACGAGCCAGAAGAGGTTAAGCCTCTCGACTCACAACACGACGATTCTGTTGGGATAAAAAGTGGTTCGATTTTGGATCAATCTGAAGGAAGCGCCCTTCCTTCGGCTATATCGTTGGATAAAATTCAGGTAGGACCTTTTTTTTGCTTTGCATGAAGTTAATGGGTGCGTCACCCAGTTTGCACGCATGTGTTGTCTCTGGGTCTTTGAGTTCCCTTAAGATTTACTGTTGGTATCTTTAGGAACTCGCCCATGTTGTTTTTGAATTGATAGCCGCAAAATAACTAGGATTGCTTTTGCTAGTCTCTTCGCGCGAAATTCCGTGCGAATCAGCAGGTCGCAAAGCCCGAGGTAACCGTGAGTCATCTAGGCAGTCCAGATGCCTTGGACCCCACAGCCGTTGTTACCGGTGACGAGCCGCTGCTGATGGCTTCTGGTGTTACCGCCTTCTCTTCAAGATCCAATGACTCAATATACCAAGGTCCAAATTCCCAGCTTATAGTTTCTGTTGACGACGCGCAGCTTGCACTCGCTCGTTCCTCCGACCCCAAACGCGCTGCTTCTCTTGCTTCTGACGTGGATACTGTTCGTGTAATTTCATCACGTGAGCGCCGATGGCGAACACGGGGAAATATCCTTCAAAGCCAGGGAAAGACCTTCTATGAAAATATTGTTTTAGGCATTCTGCGGAACGTTATGGTAAGTTGAATAATTCTGTATGCACGCGAAATTACATGTTTGTCGCGCACAGCTTCATTCTCCATTGCTAGCTTAAGGAAAACGCTCATTTGGCACCAGACCGCCGTGACGCTTATAGCGGTGGAATTGGAACCATAAACAACTTCTATAAGACTCCTCTAACTTCCGTGGCTCACCAGCGGCAACAAAGCCAGCCTCCCGCCTTGCAATACTCTCGGTATGATCAGGAGCGCTTTGCTGCAGGCAGAGAAGATACGGAGGGCTTCAGAATTGATACAATGAGCTCCTATCATGGCAAGGCGCTCACTTCCATGGTGGGAAGCGGTGTCAATGTCGTAGGATCTAAGTCGAACGGTAGTGCTTTGTCAGTACCAGACCCTGCCTTCGAGGCCTCCGGTGCTGCAGTTGTACCTCCAGCAACGCCCGGCCATGAGACCCCACGTGGTGCTCGGACTCCTCGCGATCCACGTAGTCTAGGGCTCAGTACACCCATCGCTGCTAGCCTCACGCCTGATCCGTGTAAATTTTATTCAGTTGTCGTATATTCTGTCTGTCGGTTTAGTCGCTTGGTGAGTTGCATGTCATTTCCTCGTGTGGGCTATTGATACGATAGGAAAGGATTGCTTTTTGGTCCATATTCTGTCTAGGACACAGGGTTTACCATATTTCTCCATTAGAAGGCCATTTTTTTTATTGTAGATCGTAGCTCCCGCTCTTTGGCTTCCCGTTCTAAGCCTCGCGCCTCCCGTGTTCCTATTATCATCATTCCAGCAGCACCAACAAGTCTAATAACGATGCTTAATGCCACTGACATCCTTCAGGTATTTCATGGCATGTATTTAAACATCTCGGCTTTCAAAGTGTCCTCCAACGTCACCTTAAGTACTAATAATGAACTTCCACTGTTTGCGCACGGAAAGTTGCCAGGGTGTTTATTACATTATCTGTGCGGCATTCTAGGACCTTCAGTTTGTCTCTACCGAGGAGAAACGAAACCAAGGTTGCAGGCGTGACAACGAACTCTTAATACATCGTCGTAAGCCCGATGGTCGAACGGTGCCCTATCGAGTTATTGATCAGCCCAGTCGATTGCAGCCAGATGAGTGGAACCGGGTTGTGGCTGTCTTTGTTCAGGGCCAGGCTTGGCAATTCAAGGGTTGGCCTCTTGGCGGAGATCCGGCAGTCATCTTTTCCGTTGGTATGGTTTTTTCTTAGCATACCGTCACGTCCTGTGTTGTTTTTGTTCAGTATGGTTTTACATTCTTGATGCGGCGTCGATTCTGCCTCAGGATAGCTTCCGTTGAGCCTTCCGTATTTGTATGATTGATCTAATTCCTCTGCCTGGTTACTGCATTGCTTAGTTTATGGTAGTACTGTGTATCTTGTTATATTACTAAGTGATTTTGGCCTTCTCGCCAACGTTGAATGCGCACTTTCTCATTTTAGTCAAAGGGTTCCATATAAAGTATGCAAATATGCCGCTGGATCCGAATGTGGCAAAGTGGAATGTGCATGTAATCAATCTGGATAGACGGCGCCACTTAGACAAAGTCAACTTTCAAAGCGTTTGGGACCAATTGGACAAATTCATAGCAAAGAACAAACCCTTTCTGCGATCGTAGATATTGTTGTACTCCCTGGCACTAGATATGCTTGTACAGTTGACGAACACTTTCCAAACTATTTTTATTTTTTTCATGAAAGCGTTGTGGTGTTCTGACCAACGCATTTGGCGCGACAATAACGTTTGTGACGTTGACTTCGACCTAGCATCAGATATGTCGCCTGAAAGTTGCGGATCCCGGTCTTGCGAGTTGCGCTGGTTTGAGTGCCGCGCCTTGGAGTTTGGTGTGGGCTGTATGGGCTACTTCTACTGTACAATTTTCAGTAGGTTGCATTTCAGTGTGCTCCTCCGAATGCTGCTCCTCACCGGCCAGGCAGTGCCAGGGACAGCTCAGTTCACGTTACCGGCTGGTTACTTTTGTGTTGAAGGGAAAGAACTTGCCGTTGTTTGAGCAGTTTGCAACTCGCGAAGCTGCCTCTCAATCGCCCTCTGAGAAGGCTAACTGTTTGCGTTCTAGGTAGTCAGCAATTATGATGCCTGCTGTTCCCAGTCTTAGGCTTAATCTTTCAAAGTGCTATTAGGTGTATCCTATAGCACTTCAAACCACTAGTGTAAAGGTCCGGGGATAGCGCTAGCCTTCCACTTAGCAACTGTAACGGAACACCAAAGTCTTTTACCCCAGGAATCAGGATCGGTAGCCAACTTCTTCCAAAATGTTGATAATTTGGTGGGGATTTTAAATGTGTGGGTGTAATGGCTCCCGCATTTAAGAGGGGTCCGCTTGTGTGGCAGTGTTCCCAATACCTGTGAGTAGTGGCTCTAGCCACTTGCTTGTAAGACTGGAAGTTTCGGTTAATGAGGTTAAGGAAGTTTAGGTCACGATTTCTCATCAATTCTTGGTGGTTGTCTTTGAACTATACGACTTGCGCGATGCGTGTTGTCAGTGAATCACTCGCAAAGGGTTGTCTTAAGGTCAACCCATATGATGAGCCACGGCAGGCATGTGGCTTATCCCCCCTTCTACCCCTCTATCTCATCCTGCATCCTCTAAGCCCCTCTCAGAGGGGAGTTCACCTAATTCGTAGGATCTCCTTTCCCACTGACTAGGTCTATGAAGACGTCGATTCGATTTTCAGAGCCCTCTCTGGCGCTCTACCCTAAGTAAACAAAGATCAAACCCGTTTGGACCTGTCTAGATGCATTGATTTCCCATGCTTAGGTCACTCTCCCATTTTGGGAGATACTTTCAAAAGCACCAGCTCCTAAGCCACTTGCTTATTTGCATGATAGGCGTGTGCACCAGGTCGTCATTTGGCGAAATAGGGTTTCGTAAAGTCGGTTATTAGTACATGCACCTTATGCATGGTAAAAAATTCACTTTAATAATGCCCGCGCGAAATTTTTCACTCAGTCGGGGTAAAAAAGTAGATAGCCGTGCTTTACTCCAAGATCTAAACGATTCGCTTAGCTGGTACAGGATCCTATTTGTGGGAACATGTATTTGGAGGATTTGGGGGTGACGTGAATCTGTACGACATGGAAGATCTTTGCAAAACTAAGAAAAGTTCATTCTGATACGAAAATGAGCATCGATATGGAAACAATCAAACAATGGACCCGTGATTAACATATTTTAAACAGTTTTTAAACATTTCCCGGTCAGTAGCGAAAAATTAGGATTTCTAAAAATGCCGTCGGTCAGCGAACCACACCCCCTTCCCCCGCTCATTAAAATCAGTAATTTTTGTGCCAATCATCGGTTTGTCACTACCTCAACCTTTTCTTGATGAATTTAATTGATGTTGTAGTAATTCAAGGCAGGCAAGGAATAAGCAAATTTTGGAATAAACACAGAGCAAACATTATCTACTCGGGCTTTTTCCTTTCACTAGCATGTGTCCCGGACCTCGCAGCTCATCTTACCTCTAACCACCACAAATTCAACAGATTTTGATAAAGGGACAAGCAGATGTCGTCACTGAGTGGAGCTTTTAATCAAGCGCGTGGTCCAGACTTTGCAAATGAAGAACTTTATTAGGGATACTTAAGGTTTCATCTTATCTGTCAAGTGGGTTACACTGGTTAGAAAATGTGAGTGTAAATCACACTCGTCCCAATCAATGAGGAACTTCTCGTTCAGTGAAGAAATGTTGTGAAATTTTAAGTATAATCGAGACATATTTCCACTGGAAAAATGTCGTTCGGATAGAGGAGATTCAACAAATCCTAGTTCTCCTGTGTCGTCGCTGTACATCACTGGCTCGAAATTTGGCTAATCTACACTCCAGAAAGATAAAGAGGTTTTATTTTTTATAGCTCGCTAATAAGCCTGTTTATCACATCGGAACGTGGTGCCCCCGCACATTGCCTTCGCATATCACTATTATAGCTCTGCCTTCGACTGAATTTTCCTCACCCATTGCTGGTGTTGTTTTTGCCGGCAGGCCCACTGTGCCTGCCCTTGTTTTTGTGCGTCTGCCTCGAATACGTCCACTCGAAGCTTGTAAAACTGTGCATTTAATGTCTGGTGTTTTTTCTGCTTCAGTGACTGGACCAACACAACGACAATATGCATAGAAAGGACGGGAAAAAAGAAAATGTTGATTCATTCATTGTGTCTACATGCAAAAGGCCTGTAGGTATGTAGACAATAAACATAGGTCCATATTACCTCTTAGACAAGTTTGCATCGAACCGAAAATATACGGAAACAATTTGGGAAACTTGAAATCTAAATGATATGATCAGTAATCAGAAAAAGTGAATCTCTGTGACTTATTTTAGGACAATACCATTTGTGTGCTTGACTGGAATGGATGGCTGTGGACCCTGTCGGGCACACTAGCTCGTCCGAGGCAGTTTGGTTGTGGCATCACTGAAAGCAAAGCTCATAAACTTGCTCTACTTCGAGAATATTAGCTTGAATAGAGACTTAAACACTGAACCTTTAGACCTACCACTGCTGAACCATTCTTCTTGACTTCTTTTAGAAGTGTGATAGATGTTGTGCATTATTCAACTGCACAAAATCGAGAAGGTGCGGGCGCGTTTCCGAAAAGAAATAGGTCGAGGCTAGCAAATCCGGAACTTGTTTTAAAGGTGAGGGATGCGTAATTGACCGAGTACTTTGCAAACATCAAGATAAAGTTTTGTTATCCCTTGCGCTAATTGACTGCAAGTACAAACACGCATCGTTCTGAGAGTAAGAGCCTGGGGAGCAAGGAGGTCGCACGTCAAAAGGCGGGTGGAAAGGCCTTAATAGGATTTTCTGGGCTATTTCCATCGCTTCCTCTTTTTCAGCACATTTGATGGGGTCACATTAGGGCCAAGGTATAAGGGAGATGGGTGGAAGGGAGTGCAACTTCCCGGTAAAACTGTTGTGGAAGTGCATACCAATTAAGTGCAAAAGCGACTCCTCACTTGGGTTAAAATGTGAATGGCATTGTAAATAAGATTTTGTTGTTGATTTGCCCTACACCCGGCTTGGCAGTTTAAATTTTAGCTGTGGCATCACCGCTATGCCATTGCACATCATTACCAAGTTTGTGCGGAGAAGTTCTATTTCCAACTTGGAGTGTGTGTGTGTGCATGTGCATTCAAACAAACAGCTGTGCTTATTATCAAACTGAAAGTTGCAGACCAGTATACTAATCATTTGGTTCCACCAATCATGATATCAGAATGCTATATAGAAATTCGACTGCCCAAGACTAATGTCTTAAATGCTTTTTTCATGCACTGTTGTTTAATAGACCACAACTACATCTGGATTACTCGTGATTTACAAAGCCAATGATATGGAACTTTATTTTAGCGAGTTAATGGTCACAGAAACGTTAAGTTTTGAAGAAATACATTTTTTTGAAGCAAGGATCCTAGTTCTTCCGCTTTGGTTCGATGATTGGTCAAGTTCACCTTGTTGAATTAATAAAATACTCACCTAAAACTTATTCAGAATTGAGTTTGCAGAATTCGACAGCTAGGTTTTCTCAAGCCTACCAGAATATAGCTTATAGGATTGTATTAACTTTGAAGAGTTACAATTTTTTACAACTGTGCGACCAATCAAATTATGATGGTATAATGCACTTGACGAACAGGCATTAATTACCTACAGGGACGACAGTGAAGGCAATCAAATGATAAATAGCTGCAGAAGATTTTTTTGAGGCATCCTATTATTTAAACTACTTACCACTATGATGCATAACCCCCAAAAAACGCTACAAAATAAGCATGTTGGTAACGTCTCTTCAACTAAACCTTTATGGCATCAGAACTAGAAAACTGGCCATCACCACTTCTTGTCAAGCTATATTTCTGAACTGGTCACTTCACATGTGATTGTTTAATGTGAAGGGGAGGAAACAGTCATCACCTGAAGTAGTGCCATCGGGGAAAGATGGAAAGTGAAGGCGAGACAATATCTCCCTCCTATTTCATGCAAGAGTAAAACTCTCTTCACAATCATACTTTGCTGCGATATGGGGCCGTGCTTTGTCTTCTACTAATGGAACTTGCCTTCAGTCGACCGACTTGTCATGACTGTTTCTCGAGAATAAGTCGTTCTTTTCCAACGTCTGAGTTTCGCTGCATTAAGTCGATTTCAATCGTAAAGTATTTGATCTTAGGCAATACGTCCATGGTGAACATTTCTGTCTGCATTTCAGTATGCATAGTCTCCATGCCATGACGTGGTGTGTGCCTCAGAAGTGTTGGACGGACAGCAAGTGCCGAAAGTGTATTCATTCACTTAAGGCTGGACTACAAGTCAAGTCTCACCACAAATCAGTCAGTAACCAAGTGCTAATGCGAGGGAATCGAGGGACATGTGGATGGTTTTGAAGATCCCTGTCATCCGCTAGTACACACTAGGTGGCACCCAATGGCTCATCATCTACCACAATTTTCTCAGTTGGTGTTACAACTGTTAGCTAATTACTCCATCGTTCACATTAACAAATAGTAAAAGCTCTTGACACGTTAATCTCGAGTTCTTACGTCAACAGCAGTGCGTAATTCTTCCCTAACATCGAAAGCAGGTCTTCCTGAACGCAAATCTGCGCCCAGTTATTCACCACAAGAATCAATTTTTTCAAGTCACTTTACAACGGTACATTCTCATACCGCATAATCCACTCTCTGCAACTTTGGAACCGAGTTTAAATTGTTTTCAAGTGGACAAGCCGCAACCACTCTACGCAGGAAATAGTAAAGTTTACTCTACTGATGAGCATTGCTTCATAAGCCATGTAAACATTCACACGTTTTCTACACGTTTCTACAAGTTACACTTAGCTATGTCAAAAATTTTATGAACTTTGTTGTCACCTTGCATTTTTGTAGATGGGAACTTGTGACATCTTTGTTGGCATAATTTCAGAGTAAACCACTCAGAAATGGAAAAGCTATTTGCATGCTGCTCTCGTCACGCAGACTCGCAAGTAGAAATCATCTACGCTTCAAGATAAAGGAGATCTTCAAAACTGAATTTGTTTGGCCAAAAATGACCTAGATAAGGTATGTGTACGAAGATTTCTTGAATGCTTCCATGATATGCACTTTTGTAAAAAAAATACCGTCGTTGCACGTGCCTGTGTGATTATGGGGCAGTCGACCTATATTTCAAAAGCACTTAAATCACTTGTTTTTAACGACTTTTCCCAAAATGTACTCTTTTCAGGTTTCGGCCTCTTTTTCGCGCTTTGCGCTGGATGCTGAAACACAAACAAGGTCAGGCGAATTGGTTTAAATATCTGGTGATTCGTTTGGAAAATTCACTTTCAGCATAACCCAAGCAAGCACAAATAGGCGTTCGTAGCGCTTCATACCTGAGATGTGGCTACCTGTACACCAATGCTTTCCTTAACTCAACTGCTACTATATCCAGGCAATTTGGAGACAAGTGCTGTCTTTTCGTAGATCATCCTCCTTTATGCTTTATTCAGGTGCGCAGAATCTACATTTACTCCTGAATTCTGTGCACATGATGTCTTCCTGTTTTGAAATTTTACCATTGCACTGAATTTTTGGGGACTTCAATAATTCGTATAAGCTTCACCAATTTTGCATCAAACACCCACCCCACCTCACAATGGGGAGTTTTTTCAAAGTCGCCGTACTGATTCTGCAGGTCCACCTCCATTCTCACAGCATAGGGCCAAAGGCTGGAGATCCAGTAGAGGTTAATCGACAGATCGAAGCCGTGGCCCACAGCTGTTAATATTTCCCTATCCTCTCACTGCTCCCTCAAATCGCTTTACGAGCATGTGGCGCCTCGCTTGCTACGTGTGTTGTAGTAAAGCCACTTCCGCTGCAATTGTTCAGCCACCTCCAGGATAGCATAATCAACCCAATAATTGAATAGTTTTCATAAATTGCATGCTAAACAACGGGTAGCCCCACAAATGGGAGGGCTAAAATGACACGAACTCATGCAATAATCTAGCTCGAATTTCCCGCAATAATGGGCTACAATGTTAGTGCGCCTTTAGCTTGCCTCCAGAACACTTAGTGCACCGTTCTCCACTGTTGATCGCAATGGGTGATAAAACAAGAAGGCGCCTTAGTCTGGTAGTGAGGTGAAGCAAATGCATTTGTCTCCGTAGTCTGCCTTCCCTCCTAGCCTGCAACCCCTATCTGATCCCGGAATATTGATACCACCAGCGCCAGAGCCCCCTCACTTCACCCTCACTACGGGTGGGAAAGGTGTGTGAACAGTGGGTGCTTTTAAGAGCCAGTGAGCGAACGAAGAAGCTTGTGAGTGAGAGGGGGAGAGAGGGGAGCGCTTTCTTCAGCTATTGGGCCGTGGCGACGGAGGTGGTTGCAAGGGCAACAACCAACCGCGAACAAAGCGACTGACGCCTCCTCCCTCGCCTCGGGTGCATTTTTGCACGCCTACGAAGGGTGAGATGATTGAGCGCGATAACTTCCAAAAGACTCCGTTTTGTATGCGAGCGCGTGTGTATGGTATGCCCAAATCATCAGGATGTTGGTGACTGCGGTTTTTCATGCATGGTGAACAGATGGGTGGAGAGGGAAGTCGTTTAACTTGTATGCGGTGTTGTGCTGCTCGTGGTGAGGAAGTTCAGGGAGTGAGTTCTGGAAGCAGACAGATGGTCATCCCATTGTCTCCGCCCCACCCTCGCTTTCTGACTCTCCTCATACCCTTCATCTCAATAGCCGGCAAGTGTTTAGTCCTTCTGACATGAACCGGTTTCGCCTAATTATAGCCAACATATAATACTTTTGGACATTCTTCAGATGTCGAGTCAAATCGATCACTCCGGGGTGACATTTTTAATAAGGCTAACGAAGATATTGTCTTGCTTCGTACTTTAAGAGAATACAAGGGTGGAAGGAAACAGCAAATATTTTTCCAGTTAAGAAATCTCAATTTTTATTGTAAAAGTTCCAACAATAATGCACCCTATTCAGATGGCGAAGTCATCTTCGCGAATTTTAATAAAAAATATTGGTTGTTTAAGCTAACCTCACTTCATTGTTGCTTTTTCATAAAGAAAAACCACTTTCATAGAAAATTCAGTTGTTACATCCAAGACAAAAAATAACGTTTAGGAATGGCGAGATTGAAGAGGCTGAATTCAATCGACAGTAGTCTAAAATGGCTGGTCAAATTAGGAAAATTTTACGGGAACACGTTGAATCTTTCTTAATAGTTAGAAAAGCTTGACGAAAATTGGAAAATATTATTGGCTATTTTGACGCCAAATTTAAAAAAAACAGAAAACATTATTTAGGCCTACTTCTACTTTCCTGCATGATCGTCGACTCCCTCAGAAAAGGAAACCACATGAAAGTGGTTACGAAATGAAGCAGACTATCTGAAGGGTATTTTTCAAATCATTCTACCTAAGGTTAAATGGTGGTAACAACAATAGCAGCAACAACAACAAAAAGCAGCAGCAGCAGCAGCAGAAATACGCCTGTAATGGCAAGGTGAATCAACAAGACTCGAATTTCTTTCTTGTTTGGCGCCAATTTCCAATCGAATGTAGGAAAAACCCCTTTATTATTATTGTGCTCGTTGCGCGCGAAAAAATTTGTGACCTTTTTACCGTTCTACCGCGTCCCTTTGTAAGATTTACTGATGGTGACTGAAAACGTTTTAGTGGGCACAATTAACCGTAGCAACGGGCGAATTAAACACGCTCTGGATTGAGTTTTTACGACTCCGGCTCCAATACCCATGACTCAGAGCCGCCGGGACATGTGTCTCTCCCTAATCAGCTGGGATGCAAAGCAAAGATTCTCCAGAAACGATATTCATGATTTAAGTACCATGATAAGCAGAAAACCGATCTTATCCACCCAGATGACTACTTGATAGTTGATTAAGTACAGCAAGTTTGAATACCCAGCATTTAAGCAACAAATGTGCCTCCATTCATTGGATGTCCCGCGTCTTTATTGGAGGAAGTCTACTTTTCGTCGGAAAGGTTTCTCATAAGTAAAGATTCCGATATCAATTCCAGCAATAGTTACGCGCTATGTATATGCTAAGGGCACCCTTCTTCAAGGAACGAAATAAGTCACCTAAAGTGTACCTTTTTAGTCGGAATGCAAAAGAAGTTCATAGTATAGCCTGCAGTCACAAGAAGGCAGTGACAGAATGAAATGCCTCAATAATCCGTATTACAACGCCATCTGTGTCACCACATCTCCTACTGCCAAAACTAAATGTCATTACTACAAACTTTGTTTTGTGGGCACTTGAGACGGACAGGAGAATTTGCTCTGATAGTATCCAAAATTCATTATAGGCCCTTGGAAAGATTATTCTATGCTTTAATTACCCATGGGAATTAATTAAAAACGGTTTAATTTCCATTTCCAAAATCGTCGTCTGCATTCCCTTTAAGTGCACGGAAAAAGAGTCACAACTAACGTTCTTTTTAAACCACCATTTTGTGGAATTAAGTGTCGAAAACATGCACAAATGACACGTTCGGCCTCGCCCAGGGCCATCAAAGTATTTCACATCGGCGGCCACGAAACCACACGCACACACACACACACAATAGACAAACCGCACCACTGGACGTACAGGACAGATTGTTTCTTCCCAATTCATCCCCCCTCCACTGTCGTCACCCTTCACCACCACCGCAGCCGCATCCACTTAGTCTCCGCGTTGCCGAAGGGTGCGGATGAGAAGGGGGTGACGAGTGCGCGTTTAACCGCACGCGTACGTCATTGTTACGGCCCTGCGCCCGCCCGGAAATTAGATAGACAGACGCACAGGCAGAGCACTGCTCTCTCTCTCTCTCTCTCACTCAAGTGCGTGTGCACGCCCAAATCTGTCTGTCTCACTAATGCGCGAGTGTGCGTGCATGTTTGTTTTTTTGCTGCTCTTCACAGCTAAAAGAGAGTAGTACCTCATCATAAACACGCGCACGCGGACCGCACCACCGACCCCTACTACTACAGCCGTCATTGTTGGGGGATTTCCAACTCAGCTAGTGAACTTCTCCACGGCGTCCATTCAATGATGTTATCTTCTCAATCGCGGATGGAACTGGTGAGTACTGCAGCGTACCTCTGTGATTATGCATTATTTCACGCATTATTAAATTAACAACGCCTAAAACGAAGTCTCACTTTAAAGTTAACATGAATATATTATACCGCTGCAGTCAGCGAATGAGTCAATTTTTTTATTGGAACGTATTTATATGCACGCAAGTCATTTAGATAGGATATTTCGGATAGTAGCTTTGCAAAACAAGATTCCATCGACGATGGCGAAATGAGAAGAAAGTAATGCTAGTTAGATTTCGGCCTTGATGCAATGCTTTCTTCTCAGAATCTCTAAATGCATCAAAGTAATGCAAGTGTCCTCATCTATGCCGCTAAATGTAACAGATCCAATCTCACCACACTTCTAATCACTAATGTAAATTAAACAAGTATGATTTACTAAAGCAAGTATTTATGTTTTTTTCCTGTCAATTTCTGGTGCTCTTGTCATGAGATTCTGAGTAAGAAGTGAAAGACCATCACAAATTCAAATAACGCTATCATTATGAAACCACAAATTCCAGCAGTGACAACAATATGAGCGACTTAATTTCTCTACAGCTTTGATTGGGGAACTAGGGTATCCTCCATATGTGAATGCCCTCTAACGCGAGATGATGCTACTTTGCTTGTCCAAAGATTACTTCTATCTTCCCCTCGCTTTCACAAACTGCTACACACCAAAGAGACACCGATCTCCATGCAACTATCTGTGGTTTTGTCAAATTGTGCATTGAGGCGAAGAAAAACAAGCCTTGGAATTTCGATGCTATCACTGTTCCATCAGATAAAATACTTTTATTTATTTGTAATCCCTGAGAGGGAGAGAGCGAGGGCTCCATTGTTCGCCACCCCAAAAACAAGGCTCAATTGTGTGAATGTGCAGGTGTAATTGCACACTCATCCATTTGAACAATGGAGAAGCATTCAAGTGAGTTATCTAGTGGCGGATCGGAAAGAGCTCATCTAGTCATATATTGAATAAGGATGCCGTGTAAATGGGGGGAGAAAGGGGTGCTTCAAACTATTAATTCACCTATTGTGCGCGGCAGTGGCATACTGTGCCTCGGAAAAATCTCAGAAGCCTGAAGATGGCATTTTATTTAACTAATTGAAATCATTTTACAAGGAAAAAAACCCAGAATCAACGGAGCCTGCTTTTTAGCCAAGGCCTTTGCTTCTAGGCTTCTGTGCCATTGCGACGTGAGACAGCTCCTAGCTGAGCATTCAAAAGGCGTTAATTTGTGTCCTGTGGGGCAAATCATGCAACTCACAGAACGACTTGAACTGTGATTACCATGATATTATCGATTGATTAGGCTTGGGGTCAAGCTCACGGAGTTGTACTTTCCATCGACTGAGCTGTGGTCGCAGGTCCACCACTCCCGCCATGTCTGCACAGCCCCAGTGGGCCAATTCATGTGGCATTGTTCATCGGTCACCTTCACACAGAGTAGCGCTGACTCATTCCGTCCAATTTCTCTTATTTCTTCTCTCTTTCAAAAGTAGTATGTTTAATCCGCATCCTCTACAATTTAGAAGCGAATAGAGAAAGAGGCTATGGACAGTATATCATTTTCGGTTTGACTCTTACTCAAGGTCGTCCCCTGAGCACCACATGCTGACTGGAAAACAGTAGAAGTCAAACAAATAACCAAAGCGCAATTGTCCACCATTATGCTCAGCAGAATTGAAGGAACCAGCACAGCTGGAACTGCTTATGCGCCGAATAGAGTGACTATGACAAATGGAAAAATGTGACGTACAAAGCTTTTTTTGAGATGTTTCGATGCTTGGTATGCTTACATGAAAATGTGCACACGAATATTACATCTAAACATCATATTTGAATGGAAATGGTAGAATCTGTGCTTCAAAGGGGTCAAGAATATAAGGGTAAGGTCCTTTCATTATTGGACTGCCTTTTACATGGTGGGAACAAAACCACAGTTTATATCCATTTTATCGTCTTTTGCGTGCCTCCTACGACCGGTGCCCCGCAAAGTTGCCCATGTGTGTAAAGAACAGCTCCGTTGTAATTATACCGTACCTAAGTGACAAAGAAGCAGCTGTATTTACAGTCTCAATGTTTATTGCAATCCGTGCGGGGCTTAATAATTACTAAGTCTGCATTTTAAGTATGCTGTTTCACGTTAAGCAAAAAGATATAAACACCTAATGTACTACAATAAATGCTATTTGCTGGTATAAAATGAACCCAGTGTTCAACTTAAGGCCACTACCTTATAGAGCTAAGAAATGGTTTGGAGAATGTGTTCGTTTCTTAATTCAAAACCTTCTTTCTGGACATCGAATACTTTAAAATAGTAGTTGATAAAATTGCTTTTTCTCAGTGGGAAACAGCTCATGTTTCACACGGACATCTACTAGTTATCATTAAAAATTTGGTGTGAGCGAAGGTAGATAACTCACGTTGAGCGATTTCACAGACACTGTGTCACCTTGATAGTCTCAGAAAATTTGTACGCAAACACACGACCGAGTGTCTTCAACTGAGGTGTGCTTTCAAACGGTCGATGAGACGTAATGGAATGTAGGGTCGTAACAAAGTGAACGCAAATCCCGCTAAACCTACTCTTTACTATTGCCACACCATTCAACTTTTTATCGCTGTCCGATATCCACCTCCTCCCTCGTCAAGCATCCCAACTATCTTGAGTTATATGGCGATTGCGTTCTTCCCGTGCTTGCCTTCCGCACATGCACCCACTAATTAGTTTGCATACACACGAGTATCCGCGCGAGTGCACAGATATACCCATACAAAACAGATAAATCTTCGCCCTTGACATCACGCACTAAATTTCTTTAGTTTCCCGCAAGTCGCAGCCTCGCTAAATTTATGGGCCTGCCCTGTTCCCCCATTGAAAAATAATTGCCACTATCTCCCTACCACCCCTTCTCCTCCTCTCCTGTCTGAAGTTACCCACTCCCTATCTGTTCTACGATTCTTGCCGGTGTGGTGTGCAGGGGAGAGTGAATCGGATGGGACGAGATAGGATGGAATGGAATGGGGTGGTGCTCGAATTTCTTAAACTAACACAGAGTGGAGGGATGAAGGAGGAGGTGGAGGTAGCGTGACCGGGTGGATAAGTAACCAGTATGTGCGCGTGTTTATTGTCGACTAATAGTCCGCCTCTCACCACCCTATGCCCGGGCTCTACGCTAACAAAAAAGGGGAAAGAGGGAGAGAGGGAGAAGCGAGCTCAACAAATAGTCTGCACGCAATCTTAGAATTAGTTTTAGTATGGATCTAAATATATATTTATGTGGTGCTAGGTGGTGAGGGGTGAGCGCCGTGTTGGACGCTGCTTGCGCTTGAGGAGAGAATACACTTCCACTTGTCAGCTTGTCAGTGCAAAAGCAGTAGGAAGTTGTGTAGGAATCGCCCTCAGGAGACTTAAGTGGCGAACGAACTCCATACTGGGTGGCTTGCCTTATGAATGAATGAATGAATGACCAAGAGCCAGTTTCCCTTGGGTCTGACCTCTTTGTTATGCGGCCTAAATGCTACGTCTTGTCTTGTGGAGCACTCGATACAGAAGGTTCAGGGGAAAATATCTATTTCAAAAGATTTGCTGTCACGACGCTAAGTATTGCAGCTTAGCGTCTTTTCTGAACAAGTTTCGACGACTTGAGTACAGTACATATTTGAGAAAATCGCGGAAATAGCTTATTCTCCTAGTAATTGGAAGCCTGCATTGATTACCAGAATCTGCATGATAACGACAACACGATCGGGCACGTTTTATCTAACTTGACCGGAATCAACTTTAAGGTTAGGGAAGGGCATGAAGGGCACCTAACATCAAATGTACCAATAGTTAATTTTTTGTATAGAGATACATTGACAAGTGTCTTCCATGTAAACATCGTATTACCGAAGCACAACTGCACACATTTGCACGATTGTCATGATGTATGGACGCACGCACAGCAGCTAACGCCAAGGAGACAGTGTGAGAGCGCTGTCTCAGCAGCGCTGCATGCGTACCGCAATCAGTCATCAAACGTCAACTTAAAAAGCATGTATCCTCCTAGTAAGGGAGAACATCGGATTTACTAACATGCTTGTTAATTTGAAACATGGGCTCAAATGAGCCGCGTGTGCTCATTTGTAGAATGCTCTTTGATTGTAAAATCCTGTTGACAGTGTCCCACGAAAGACTCCATCATATTTTGCATCACTGTTGACGAGTCAATGTAGCAAAGGTGTTTTAGCACAACTAGCAGGACAATGAGGCTTTCCTTGCTAGCTTCAGTTTGTGTAATCCCGGAATTAACTGTCTGTTTATCGCAGTTGTCATTTTATGGTTAAAACCCCAAAGTCGAACTGCTGCTTGAGTATGCTACTGGCTTTAAGTTTGCTCTGGATTGTTCGATAGTACATTTACATCAGTCCTCACTCTGCGTCAGACAATACATGATCCTTTGAACTCCATTGCAGTCAATGCTAAAAGTTGTGAGTTTATTAAAAATTGGGAATTTCGATAATAAAGAATATTTTGCATAAGTGTAGACGGGGATGTGCTATCGGATTGGAAGAATTTGGGGTGATTAAGTAAAGAAACTACCTATTCTTGGATTGGATTAATAAAATTAGGTAAAAAATGGCTCTCAAAATGGTCGGGTAGGATGGAAGCACGAAAACCAGTTAATGTGAAGAGCTAAGGACGGCCTCGATTGCATTGTTCCTCTGTGAAACGAACACCGTTTCCAGCTGATTTTGCGATTCCTTCCTAGAATCGCATGGGTGAAAACATTTATTGGCGCGTCTTGAAATACATGTTTTTCTGATACTTCCCATCTCTACTTTTAGTGCCCTCTGCGGTTTAAGTGCTGTGAAACAGCTTAATTGGCAGTTGTTTTTGAATTTCATGGAAGAAAGTAAGTAGGTAAATTGTTCATTATCAGCAATAAATCGCAGCACCACCCACAGGCGTGGCCCTCCTACACCTTCCCCTCTAATTTAATCTACAGACTGCACCCACGTATATGTACAAAGCTACCCACTAGATGTCACAAAGGGACAATCTCACAAAGTTTATTGAGGCGAGTTCATCAATTATTTAATTCACCGTTAGATCAAAGGTTTATTATAATTTAAAATAGCGGAGCTCGGCTTGGCTTTGAAGTTGGCACATACTTCGCTGGTTATGCTCCACCTTACTTTCCTGTAAATATCCTCTTTTAGGCATTGCGAGTTGCACATTTTTCTATGTGCAATGCATGGAATTGTTTTGTTCAAATGCCCAATGCATTTTCCTCTTACATCTCCGTGTATGTCTGTGCTCTACAGAAGAAAAAAAACTTATAAAATACGCTTTACGATGTCTTCCATGAAGTTATCCGCCAAGTTCATTCAGTTCACTCATTGGAGGCACCGCTATACCCTAGAAAGTATTTCCTTTGTGTCCTCAAAACATTTCACTTCACCTAGAACACGAATAAACGTGCGCATATACTCACGATTTTAAATGCACTGTACTGTACATAGCTATCATTTCGACTTCCGTCATAACCCCAGAGAGCTATTAGATCTATACCTCTTTTAAAATAATTGTCATCAGTGGAACCTTTGTTTGAACAATCGATTAATTCGAGCGGAATGTATGCCCAACTTTTATCCGCAATTTGGGTTTCATCATGCATATCGCACAAAAAAGACCTCCTTAAGCGCGGTCGTCCTCGTCGTCGTCGTCGTCGTCGTCACGATTTAGCGAACAAGCGCAGTTTTGTGCATTTGTGTGTGTGCGTGGGTGGGGGTGGGAGGTTTGTAACCGCATGGCGCCTCTCTTCCGTTTTGCCCGACTTCCCTACCCACTCCACACCCCCCAAAATCAGAACCATGACCGGTGTGACTAGCTGGAGTTTGTGAGGGCCTAGCGAATCCTTCTCATATGCATCTTTCACTCGTATGCACGCAATGAGGGTATGCATGGATGATTGTCGGTTCAGTGTGTGTTGCGGACACTTGCACATTCTCTAGCTCTCCTACTCTCTCTCTCTCTCTCTCTCTCCCATGGGTCACCCACCTCGGTCCATGAAAGGTCTTTTTACACACGCTTTCCAGGGTGAGGATGGAGAGAGAGGGGGCAGGCCACTAAGGGGCATAAGGGTACGCAGAGAACAGGCGATTTGCGCACTCATGAATTCTTTAGTACCCCAAACCTGCGAAATTTGTTGTTGGGGCAGATTTCATCAGAAGAACACACAGGATATCACTTCAAAAGATAATAATGATCGTTCATTCATACGCCTTCAAAGAAACTTGGTTAAGGGTATCAATATACTAACAACGATTTTATCACTTCCTCATCTTTAAAGAATAGATTTTCATTCAAATTAGAATTAAGTTCACATTTCTGCCATCGGTTTACCTCGAGTACCAGTAAATCAAAGAGATAGGTGGTAATAAATGTCTTGACTCAGGGGCTTCGGATCTGCCACATTTTCGAGTTAAACCAGTTCCTCTTTCTTTTAATTGATATGGTCTTGTGTTGACTTACGTGCTGCGTTAATGAACACACACACACACACACAATGACTCGAGGAGCCACGCCTTCTTATCACATCCCCCGTACAACTTCCCAAATCTGCGAGCAAGTAATGACTAACCACCACCCCATCGCTGATTCAGTACAATGCAAAAAAGCTCAGGCAATTAGATGTCTGGCATAACGACAGAGAAGGGTGCGCGAGCACTGCCGCCTACCCATCTGTCTGCCCCTCCGCATGTTGACGTTCGCACTTCTTGTTATCCCACACTCATGGTGTCTGTCTCACTCCCCACTTTCTGACATTCTTCCATTCATGTGGTCCAGAAGCGAAAGAATGCTAATTTTTTTCACGCCCACCACCACAATGTTGTCACCATACTGTTACCTAAATTTCATATTGTCAACCTCCTCTTTACTGTCGTCCCATTCGTTACCGCTCCGAGAGGGCGCAGCTAGTGCTGTTAGACGTAGACATATGCAGCGATGCCCAAAATTCACTCCATTCCTCCCGTTTCCCAGCACCTTCACCCTGGAGGTATATCGCGATGGATCGTACGCAACCTTTTGTTTATTCAAAAAGATTTGGGCTGGTAAAATGAATTTGTTGGTGTATTGGCACAGCGTTTATGTCATCAAAGTTGTTATGTGACCTTTGTACGATAAAAGGAAACAGCCCAAAAGCTAAAGAGTTTTCCTTAAGTCTAGTTCCTTGACTAAAATTGCGAACACTTTTGGAAATTCAAAATATGTATGATAAGGTAAGAAAGTTGTTTCCTTTAATTATAGATTATGACCTTTAGCATATCGAAGTAGATCTGCGATGTCTTCTTGTGGTTCGCAACAGTTTTTCCTCCATTCCCATACATAAAAACATCGGAAGTTGTTTATTTTAACTACTTATGTTTATGTTCCCATCCACATCAGAACGACTTTTGCTCCATCTAGTAGCAATTTGTATCCCCTGTTCGGCTGTTGTGATGTTTACTCCTTTATTTGGGTAGTGGATCCAAGGCAGCTCATTAATTTGCCAGACCCCAAACGCCTAATAATGCTTATTTATTGTATTATTTGCATAGAGGGAAACCGGTACATTTTCTTACTGCTTCACGTTTTTCCTGTCCGTCATGATGATAAGAGTGTCCTCCATTTCCCTCCCCTGAACGTTCACTTGGCGCATGCCGATTTCAGTCGAACGATGTGTGACCGTAAATCTCTTGTGCACTCGTAAGGAAATTGACAGGAATCTACCTCAAATAGCCTGATTATGTATTTCGGATACTAGGCATTTGGTTCCCTTCAACCCTCTTTTTCATTGTTTGTGTTTAGGCATTTCAAGTTGGACGATACGATGAGATATTAATAGCAACAATAAAACGCCTTTAGTAGTTTCTTTTGAAATTATCCAGCCTCGCCAATGTGGTGTACCGGCAACAATCGAGAGCAAAGACTTCGATATGGAACATGACTCCAATTTTACCTACCTGGGAACAGTTGGAAGTGGACATAAGGTAAATGTCCATGAATGTCCGAAGAATAAAGTAGTGAAATATGCTATTTTACCGATAATTGTAGAGTAGAACATAGCCCTAATGGCTTGGAAGGGGAACCATCACAAATTATGCATCCATTTTGATGCAAACTCCAATTTTTGTCCAATCACTTAAATATTAAAATGTTTCTCTTAAGCCTATTTCAAAACCACTGTGAAGTAGCTCAAATAATTCAGTGAAAATATCCCGCACTTTTTATTTTGTTAGTTATAATTATAACCATAAAGAGTAAAAGTAGTGAGTGAGGATATGAAGGAAAGTAAAACGACACAAAAGAGGAGGTAATTTGAGCATAAATGAATAAATTGATGAAGGCGTGGACACGCGAATAGTAGGACGTACAAAAACAAAAACGTCCACCCCTGCTTGCTCCTTTGGAGTGCCTTAATTATAGACATTTGTAATTATGATTAGAGATGGTTTGAAAGCGTACTTCTTATAGGTATGTGTGCGTGTGGTTGTAATCGCCCTCCCTATTCATCCCCATGCGTGCGCCCACCCTCCACCATGGCGAGCCCGAACTTGTGTTCAGTACTAAAACTTCCACCTCCGCATCACTCGTCGACAGTCGAGCATGGTTTTGCATATTTGTACCGCTTGTTAACCCTATGGGACCAGTCCTAATACAAACAGCTAATTGGCGTTTGTAGGGAACTGCTAACCGCAATGCGCTTTTAAATCACGAAATATTTCGTTGCTACGCATTGTGTTCTTTTTTCACCTAGTACCTATTTTCGGTGATCACAATTAGTGAGACGTAACTCGAACTACCAGAATTGTGATTATTTGATGAAGAAGCTGCTTGACTTCTCATCACAAGAATAGTGGCATGGCTTCTTCTGAGTGCAACTCGTTCAGAACATGCGTAACTTGCCGGAGTATAAATAATCATTCTTACTGATATTAATAACCAAATTTCATAAGATACACCACATGTGGCTGCCGTTTTCATAGGCACGCGAATTCTGGTTTCTCAAACGTAGAAGCTCTTGTAAGATGGGATACATAATATTCCTTCCCACCCTTCTCCCCACCACCCGATGCTTTTTTTACTGTAGCGATTTCGGTGGCATTTGCGGATTCCACACAGATTTGCGTAAACATGCATTGGTGCGTGTCGCCTAGAAGTGTTAAGATCTCTTCCTGTGATTTGGACACACGCATTTGCCTTTGTGGTAGCCGACAAGTGGAGCAGAACAGCACTTCTGTAACTACCTCCTCCATCACAACCATCTTCCTCCCCCCGTCTGTTCTTTCCCTTGCTTCAAGGAGGCACGTGCCACCAACAGCTATGTAAAGTTCTCTCCCATATGCATACACATGCACACACCTCCCCATCACTCAACACCCGCTGAAGACACAGAGCCCCTCCAACGCGTTCTGTTTGTACGTGTGGTTCACCCAAGGGACTCAACGTGTGTTAGAAAGACTTTTTAACCAAACCACATCTCCATTTAACGAAATACGAAGAGAAAGGAGACAGAGGTTATGCATAATTTAGGTTTCCTAAACTCTCTAGTGAAAACATGTTTGGATGCACACACATCATGAGCGTGTGTTCTCACATACAGTGCCAATCTTGTCGTGTTTGATTTGAACTTCAGAGAGCTGACAAATAATCGTTTTCTATCTGAAGGCTTGGGTGAGAGAGCAAGCAATGCGGGGAGGCATGTGGGGTGTTTTAATCTTTAACGAATACAATCGCGTGCAATGGTGGGAGCTCGCGATTATCTTCTCGCATTATTCATTAGAATGAGGGAGTAAGGCATTCGTCTGGTTTGTGGTTTAGGAAGGTGAAGAAACAAGGGGGAAAGAAAATCACGAAATGGAAGCACAATATACTCGTTTGCGTGATTCATTTATGTAGAATAGTGGCAATTTAATTATTTATCCAACTTGGTTTAGTTTACCAAGTTTTCGCTGCAAACCATTATTTTCGCCATTTGAAAATTTAAAGTCTCTAAGATATCCCGGATGCCGATGACCAAAAATTACTGAGGAAATGAGTAAAATGGAACAGTGGGATATACCCTATCGTCGGGAAATATTCGAACTTTACGTGAACAACTGCATTATTCATATTGTGCACGTGACACATTGTCAAATTACAAGCACCCTGGAATGTAAGTCCTCGATCAGTCTCGGTAAATCCGAAGTCGAAAACATTTTGTTTCGTATAACCTTTGCGATGTTTTAAAAAGGAAATTGCACCACTAGCATGATCCACTTTATTGTTTTGTAAAAGTTGTCAAAAGAAAACACTTTCGATGCATGACACTTTTTCATAGTCATTTTTCGATATGAAATCGGTGCATCAAAGAACCGTAACCCAGGCTCACTATTACATCATTAAGGCATCGAAATAGGTTCGATCATTAGTTCAATGTAAATTTGTTTCAATGATGTAAACCAGAAGAAATTGAAGGTGGCTCACTGTATTTCACTTCCACTCATCTCATTCAATGGACTTCACAAACTATCGGCGCCACAATTGAGACTGCGCTGTTGTTGCACGAGGTAATTTGTATGGCATGGTGATTAAATTCAAAGACCAGTTAATAGTCTCAACAGCATTAATCAGTTCTTGCTCACATGTCCCATTAAAACAATCACAGCCCTTTTCCGGTGCCCAGAGCATTTTGTCTAATTCCGTCTCTCCCGTCCCGGTCCGGCCCCCTCCCCGAGGCGCACACGTGTGCACGCGCCCATACGCGCCCGTGCGCACCCGTATAACAATGTGCGGCGCAGCGTTTCCGGCAGTTAACGTGAATGCACACATCCAGTTAATAAATGGGATTAAAACAAAAGTGGATGGGGTATGTGTGTGTGTATGTGTGTGTATCAGTGCGCGTGGAGGGATGGGGTGAGGGAAGAGAACAAACTACGTGCTCTCCTTCTCCTGTTACACCGGATTTGGTCGTGCCCATCCACCTGTCAGATTCTTCCCGTTGTTGTTTTACCCGTAGTTCGTTGTTGGGGCATGGGGAGAAGGTTGAAACAGGACGTTGAGGGAGTGCACAGACTTCTTCAACTTCCTGCCTCTTTGGCACAGTGGACGTACACACACTGTCCGCCTTGTTACCTTGCTTTTCCCCTCCCTCCTCTCCCTACTCTCCGATTTTTGCCTTATCCTGAATGCATCTAAATTGTTCTATTCCGGTTTGTGGCAGTTTAAAAAGCACAGTTTTGAGTCCGTCTTCCTTGGCAGTAAGTAAAAGGACATTGTTAGCTATTCATCGAGTAAGTCAAGTCTTATGTACCCTGAAAAGATACATAGTAGAATCATTCATGGTAGAAATAGGTGCCAGTTTCTTGCTGATTCCACTTCGAAAAAGTCACCTCAGAGCTCCTCCTATGCGTAGTGTTAATAGTAAGTTGTTACTTTTTGGCATGAATTACTTTCGAGCAGTGCGCTAGGTAACAGATCAGAGAATGCAGAAACACGAGGCTGTCAAATAAACAAACACTTGCCTCCTCGGGAGAAAACACACTGACTGCATCGTAATACAATAAACATTGCCCATTGCTTAAGAGGTGTGTAACAGATCTTTGGATAGGAAAAAGTGAAGTTGAAACATGTAGGAGAACACGTATAAGCTGTGCCTATTTTTGTCTCATCGGAAACCACATCAAGCACTGCAAAGGAGATCAAAACAAAAGAGTCCGCAAATTTTTCTTTTGTGAAGCTGAAGTTTAACGGCCTTTACATTTGGCACGGTCAATTGTGTTACTTTGGATGATAGAATGGAGTTACATTTGAATTCCTTATGACGGTGGGAAATTGTTATTTTCTATCCCCTCGAACGGTTTTATTCATTACTTTGATATCAAGAGCGCAAGTGTTTCTCGCGTTTACACTTCTCTGCTCTTGAATTCCGCAATCTTTTTGGTATTTCCGAATTCCTTATTGAATGAGATTTCTGCAGAATCATAGAATGCAGGCCAGAATAGACCGTGGGGTTGATTGATGCCAAATCTACCATGAATAGTGCTCATCCCCTCAAGTAAATTTTTAAATGAAACTACCGCATTCAGATTTCTTCATTAATTAATGTTTCCACCCAAAACACTAAACTAAGGTAGAATTATGTGATGCAACAGTGGTCTGCTGTAATTCGGTACCAGCCATTTCCTCGCTTTGGGTAGTGGATCACGAGACTTTTGGCCCATTAATCGCAGAGTTCTCGGTACTCTCTGATGATTGTCAGTGTCTGCCATTCTTTAATATAGAGCAACCTTCAAAAGAATCAACCGCCTGATAAATAACCATTATTTAAATCGAGTTTATTTTCTAACCCTTTTCAAACAATGAATTGACCGAATCGTTCCAGTTTTGCCCCTGAATCGGTGAAGGTGTAACGATTTTCCGTGTCACTCAACGAGACATAGCTACGGTAGTTCCTTACAGAACCCGAAAAACTTTATTCTTTCTGAGCAATTCTCTTGCCGAGAGAAGAGC
Source organism: Taenia solium (assembly GCA_001870725.1). NCBI lineage: Eukaryota > Metazoa > Platyhelminthes > Cestoda > Cyclophyllidea > Taeniidae > Taenia > Taenia solium. The sequence goes on along the minus strand of MIEF01007041.1, from coordinate 718,408 downwards.
CCCTCGGTGAACACCATTCATTGATTATCAATAAATCGAACGAAAATTAAATTGGATGATTACTGCTCACCGTATCCACCATACAACAGTCGAAAGTAAACCCTTTGACAGCCAAAACGTGGAGCTCCCGGCGCATGTCTGTAAGTTAACTATTCCCTCTGCCAAATTTATGTTCAGAGAGTAAGATTTCGTAATTATGTTATCATAATGCATTAATCTCAATTTTATAATGCTAGAAACTGCTACAAATATGCTTTGAAAATTTAGTCTCAAGTGTAGTAACAACTTGGCAGGTTAGCCACGTGTGTTGCTCTTCGTCACAGCTTAACCTCGGGGAGGGACTCAGGTTTCCTACGCTAAAGCCATTACGCGCTCGAACACCAACCCTACGGTCCCCCGCCGGTTTCAAGAGCCACGAGGGGGAACAATAGATGTGGAATGCGTAAGCAGAATATGACTCTGTGTAGCGTGGGTTGGAGTGGGGCGCGGAGGGTGGAAGATTATAGAGGTCTGGATGCGCGTGTACGCTAACTAACAGCATGCGTACACATCCACACAGGGGGCCATAAAATCTGACCTCAACAGCGAATCTCATTTTGTTCAAAACGCACAGAAGGGAACATAAAATTACCGAACCAGTGCGAAATCGATTCTTACTATGAATAACGTAAATTAAGTGGGTTTATTGCCATTGGGACAACCAGATGAAAACTCGTGCACAATGGTGCTCCATTAAGCTTGACTGGGTATAAAGTCTACTGAAACTGTGATGGCACTGATTCGGTCTCCTCGCCGTCCTAACGCTTCTCCAACTATCATAATGCTTCTTGGCACTATGGGCTCCCACTCTTTTGTGTGTTCCACACATTCGCCAATGAGTGTTTTACTCCCCAAAATTGACTAATCTGACAAATTGCGTTACTTGGATTGCGGATTTTTACATTTAGGTTCATTTTACAATCTTCAAAATTTGCTTGGTCTAGTGTGTACGGCAATGGAGAGCGTTATTATGCATGTGATAACGCACAAATCCGACATCTAAACTAGCATTCGATGCTCGCCAAATGCTGATTGTTCTTCTTTTTGTTGAAGGAATTGTAAAATTTTGTCGGTTTGTTGAAAAGTGGGGACAGAGTTTGCGAATACAGAGCGTTTTTGTCCCTTTTTCTTTCACCAAGATAACCTGAGCGGATCATTCGCTCAACATCCTTATCGGTTCGTTCTTAGTGTCTTTCATCTTGTAAACTGCTGTAGTGATTACGTTTTATTGTCAAAACACATCTGTACCGATAAATGGTTTAGGTTATACATAAGACTGCGAAATGTCTAATGGGTTTGATAATGCTCCATGAAATTATCATGGTAAATCAAGACCGAAACGTCAGCTTGAACCCATTTTACTCCATTAGCGTAAATATAGCCTAGCTTTTTTGGTGCTGCTACTACAAATTACGTACTGTAAAGTTTTGTCCTGATAAACGGAGATAGCGACTTAATTAACACTGGTAGAGCTTCCCTCACAAATAACCTTCATCTAATAAGTTGGATCTTAAAATGCAACACTTCATCTCTCTATCCGAATCCCAATAGTGCTTGAAACGACCTCACATCCTACGCTAACTCATGTGCGAGAGCACAAGCGAACTAAAGTCTTCAATGCTTTACATCTGAAAGATTGTCCGTCGATTTGCCCTTCCAGTTAGGGTAGACAATGCATTGTACCACCATGGTTTTAGGCCGGGTGCTTCCACAGAGCTCGTAAAGTTTGACCCAACGGTGGTGAGCGCATAAAACAGTTGGGCGTGCGCTAATGGTATTTGTTTCCCCTGCCGCACCTACGAGCGTGCATGCACGCCACTGACGGCACTGGCTGGCTATCTCTTCCAGGTCATCCTGTCATTGCTGGGTGTGTGCGTGTGTGTGTGGTTGGCATAGGTCGTCGGTGCGGTGTTGCTGTGCCATCCTCTGCGCAGCCAAGCCATTTTCCATTAGAATGAATCCCCCACGGACCCGGCAACTGCAGCTGGTAGTCAGCTGACTCAGTGATGGATGTGTGCGAAAGTGTCAAGCACGGTGCTGTAGCATGGCTCACGAGCGAAATATCAGTGCAATCGCCCCCTTCATGCAATTCTATCAGTGGGCAGGCCTCACGCCTTTCCTTTATGCCCTCAGTTGAGGCTAGTACTTGCGCGCTGACCACTAGTGTATTTAATTGGCACTGGGATTAAGTTGATAAGATTGCCGCACTGGAAGATGTTTTCTACACTTTGTTGGAATACACAGTTACTTATCCTCTGTGCAGATGATAACTTTTAAATGAAGAAAACTTGGTCCGTTTTACCTAGTAAGGCCAACATTCTTTTATTCCGCTTTTATTCATTGAATAGTCGGGGCGCCGACTAATTGGAAGCTTTTTACTACCAAAAGACTACATGTTATTAAACTCAAATCCTCCCCTTTTTAATGCACAGCGAATCCCTTGCATTATTAGAAAGACGTTTTAAGGTTAAGATGGAATGACTGGGGCTATTACTGGTGTGTATTAACTTATGATATGTCATTGATACTGAGGCAAAACGGTTTAATTATCCTATGAAACAAATTCATGACTACGCTGTTTTTGAAGTAATTGAATTTATACAAGATGACAGACGCGAAAACAGCTATTGGAACCGGATATACACTGCCTTTGATCCTCAGCATTACCGTTCTATATCAGGCTCGAAAAAAACAAACGCATTCTAGAATATTTCTGCAAGAAATAATGACTATTGTGTTGTTTTTTGGTAACTGAAGCAGTTGGTACATGCATGTACACAAAAGCACACAAAAGGTCACTGGAACAAGCGGCCAGATGGGAATAAACAACAACACGCACGCCAGACAGCCAGACGGACGCACACAATCCCGGAAACAAAAAAAAACGCGGACGCACAGCTCCTCGGCGCTGTGGAATGATGTGACGTGAGGCGAGATGGTGGTGAACCATACGGCCTTACACAATCAATGGCTTTTGTCTTCTTTTGCGGACGCGCAAAGCGTGTACCTTACGTACACGGGCGCACCACCGTCGGTCTAAACGGTGCAGCCCCATTGTGAGCGGCGTCATCATCGGCGCAGAGGCACACAGGTAGATAGATAGGCAGACATGGGAAGCTGAGGGAGGGCGAGGGAGGCAGAGGAAGAGCCGGTGTACACGCATCATTGCACACACATGAATGACCGTGTTACCCGAGATTGTGCACAAACCTTGATGTGCCCACTGATTACATCTCAGATACGTGCATGCATAAACACACACACATACGTGCATGTGCGCGTGCGATGACCGTCTTCGTTTGTGCAGCACACACGCCGCGTGCTGCACGCCGGTGATTGAATTGGCCAATCACAGCTCGAGCCAGTCAGCTGGAGGTACGCATGCTGTTTACAATGATGGTAAAGCGGCACGCACGCACCACCATGTGACGCAGGGCGAATTAAGGGCATCTCTCTTCCCCCTCCCCTGGCTGCCTGTTTTCCTCCCTCCCTTCCTACCTCCCTCCCTCCCTTTCACTCTCACGAACACCAACCGGTTTTCACAATAAACGCGGCACTGCCAGCTGTTGGGTAACCGCGCCTACACACTCTCAGGGATTATTACGCACACAGTGGATGATTTCTATCTCTTTGTCCACTTGACACTTCGATCTGGACTGCATCGCAAGCACGTAGTGAGTTTCTACTTTTTGTACAACTCCTAATGAGATGCCTCATTCGCTCTTCACACATGACGTTAGGTGAATAAGACCTGCATTTAAAAGTGTTATGGATGATTGGCTCCGCTATTATTTGTTGTCGAGTTTCCCACATCTACGTCGCGCTTATAACGACTCAGTGGAGTGTTCATTTGGAAAGAACGATATGGGGTGGGATGCATTGTGTTTGCATGCCGGAGAGGAGATGGGAAATTGGAGGAAGACAAGTCATCACAAGCAAGGGTTGAGCATGTTAATCAAAGCCCTCACCTCACACACAGCATTCAGTGTTATCCCTTTCATTAAGTGTTCACTCTTCGTCTCATCTTCAGTAGGTGTGTGCACGTGTAGGGGAGAAGAAGAGGGAGTGAGAGAACTGTAATAATTGACTACAAATGTGCACATGCGAGCGTACATGGGGGTGAGGTGAGCAATCAGAGTCCATTGTAATACAATTTTTGTTTTCTGTGTTCCACCTCTGTGATTACCATATGAGGAGTGAGCGTGAGATGGGGTGGGGTGAATTGAGATGGTGTGGTATGGTGGGAGGGTGAGAGAGCGGACTGGGTGGTGGGATTGAAATGAGTTGAGGGAGAGAGTTTTGTGTGTGGGACACGCCCACGTCAGGAGAGTACATTGTGGGCACGACTCGTTGTGTGCGAACAGTGCTTCGAAGACTATGGAGGAAGGTGGGAGTGTGATTTATGTCTGGCTAAGGTGAGGTAGCTTGAGACTGCTTTTTAGGTAGATAAAGTGCTACTCTTCGTTGAAGGGATCTGAAAGCATCCTAAAGCCTTCCGCGCAAAATTTTTAGGATTATCCACCCAACATGACTCACCGAAAAACTGTCCTGCTTTTCAAAAACTAATCCAACTTCAAAGTCTGCATGTTGAAGATGTATTTTTTCCATAAGGTGTCAGGTGTTTCAACAAGTTTACCAGATAACGACTATATTCTGCCGCAAAAGTATTAACATTCACATTCACTTTAGCGTTTCATATCCAAGGGAAACTTTTTGGTTCGATCACTTCGAAATTGAATAAGAACAAGAGTATTTGAAATAGAGTATGCGAAGTGTAACTCCAGTTCTACTTAAAACCAGGATAAGTCTTAAGCAAAGCCACAACCCTACTTCTTGTACGTATTTTCAACGCACAAAAAGTAGGAGGCGCTTTAGGTCTTTTGATCTCTGGACCTATTTTACTGTCCGTTCACATTGAAAAAGCTACACATTGCTTGAGCAGCAGAACGGAGCCGTGGGCGAGGAAAAAGATCGTAAGGATGTTATATCGGCTTTGTGGTTAGGACGCTTTGTTTTCTTGGATCGGCCAAGTTTTGTTCTAATTATTATCTGCACGCAAACATCGCCATACCTCCAGAGGATGGTCACAATCTTTGTCTGAAATGCGCCAATTACTTACCATCTTCCAAATTGGATAAATGTCATTAATAGGTCGAAATGAGTTGGAAGCTTCTCCTCTATCCCCCTTACCATCCATAGTGGCTGGGAAGGGAACTTCTGTTGCGTAAAATAATAAAGTTAGCCATGGTGTAAGAGCATTAATGGTGATCTAATTTGGTTGCATGAAGGTCCTCCCAACTACAGTGGACAGCATCTATAATGAGGAGCAAGTAGCGTACGCCTTATTTTGCATTCTAAGTAATACCCACGTTACGGTAAGCTGGCATATTTACAAAACCACAAATTCTCCTTGTTTTTCCCCACTTTGACTTTAGCACATCACACCTCACAAGAAGTAGTGGATGGTGCTGGTTGAGAGAGCCTGATCACTCCGATCAAAGGATACAGTAGAATCAGACTGATCAAACTTGGATTTAACATTCACGAAGGCGTTTACTGGAAATTTAACCCTTGATATGACGAATTACTTTTTGTTCCGCCTTGAGTTCAAAGCACAAGTTGTTCGTTTGCCAAAACTAACGATGATTTCTTTAGCAGAAATACCTAGTTTTATGGTTCTCTTTGTTTAATAACATTGAATTCAATCATATAGGTACGTTCCACCGCTATAACCGATGTCTTGGAAACGCAAAACCAACCAACCCAATAGACTAAAAGAGTTGCCTCCCGAATCTCCGTCTGTAATTGGACTTGCGCACAAATCCTCGAATACCTCCCTAACCGCCGACACCACAGGGAGTCCAGAAGCCATGGAGTTCGTCCCCTTCCTTCCACATCCCTCCAATACAGGCTGCATTCTCAATCTTTCACCTAAAGCGACGGTAAACACAGGCCCCTCCCCCAAGTCGCAGAGAGAGGCCGCCTCTGCAGACATCATGTCTATCCTTCGAGACGCTTGCCTTTCATCGAACCTTAGCAGAGAAGAAAAGATTTCTCTTCTCTCAGAGGTTGCAAATCAAATTAGTGGACTCAAAAGGCAATTGAATTCTTCACCCCTCAACGCCAGCAGCAACAGTAACGGTAGTAAGGTACGCGTCGATCGCATTTTGAACATGGCGTCATAGATGGAGGCTTTAATCCACAAGAAAAAGTGTCTTGGCACCAAACTTGAGTCCTTTTTGATGCGTAATCAACTTCTTACTCGAGTTGTTTAATTGACAGCGTGCTCACTTTCAGGGGAAATTATTCAGAAGTAATTATCGTCGGGGTTATCTGAAGTGCCTATCACCGCCATATTATACTTAGTGAACTTTTGTGAGTTGAAATTTTGTCCTGAGTTTAACGCATTGGGGGGCTTCATTACCTATCTAGGGCCTTACAGGTGTGAATTTCACTTGCGTTGCATTGCAAACTGCCAGGTATTGAAGCAGTTAGTGCCTATCTTCATTGGTATTATTTGTAAGGGGAATGTGTAATTAAAATTTTCTTCCAATCTGTTGTCGTAATTAAATGTCCATTTGGGCGTTAAGAGAAGGAGTCATAAAGTGACCATTCCGTATGCTTATTCAAACCATGGCTCTGACCTTCCTCTTGAGTTTGCAGCAGGTCAAGAGCATTATGGCGCAAAAATTGAGAAGAGTACGATACCAAAGCATTCTCCTTCTTTGGTTCCCAGTAATGAGACAAAAAATTAATGAATGATGGAATCGCCGATTTCCCATCGTAAGATTTCGCATAGCTCCAAAACTTGCTACTATTCATCAAATTGGTACCTATCCGGCTTAATGCCATCATATAGCATGGCGAAGTTAAACATATTTAACGTATCAATTATGAGGATATCCTCATATCTTCTACGCTTTCCCACTCCACCTAAGGTGACTCCTTTTGTGCGTTGGGGCTGTGCCATCCCATCGTTCGAAGACAGTGGGTATTCTGTGCAGTCAGCATCGACATTCCGAAAACTGGAGCATTGTTCGAAATTCTCGGTCGGGACTTAGTCACCTCTCTCTTTCCTCCCAGTGGTACTAGAAGCAGACGCGCACACATTTGTTCTTCAATTGTACCTTTATGTGTTGTGTTTGCTTGGGTGCGTACATATGCGCATAGCACCCAAATTCTGTCGATAAGCCCGTAGTTGTCCCAGGTGGTCTGAAGAGCGACGCAACGAGTGTAACAAAGCTGTCTCCAGGAAGCTCCTGGTTGGACTCATGGTCGGAATAGCAGAATCTGCTTAGAGTAGAACTGCATAAAATACATCACAACATCGAAAAGCAGGAAGAGCCATATCCTTCCTCCAATGTTATCTAGAAAGCCATAGTTGTAAAAACTGGAACTTGATTGGGTCCGACTTGTGCTTCGTTTTAAGACTTGCATTTATCAATTCATTGATGTAAATTCGACGATAATTGCTGAATTTTCGTGGAATCACGAAAATGACGTCAGTTTTGGCCGCCTGTACTCCTTTGAAATTGTCAAGCGAGGCGCAGTGTTGGTCTCACACACTTAATGTGGTTTATGCTGCACCATAGCTGAAGAGCAAAGGATACGATAGCTAATGTAATGCGTCAAATCTTTTTTTTGACAGACTGATGATGACACGCCTCTGAATCTTACACAAGACAAAAATGAAATCTCGGCAGAAAAACAAACAGAGTCACTTCTGTGGTGTGGTCAGGAGAGCGCTACCCCCAGTATCTCCCCCTTCCTTTTGCATGCCGGACTCGTTGATGCTGGTAAAATCAGTGGCACCTCCTCAAAACTTGGAGACAGTGGTGAAAAACTCGCCTTCCCCATCTGTTCTGATTCATCCAAACTTCCAAATTATGTGAGTTTTTCACCTTTATGAACCACTAACTGAGGCTGAACTGAAAGAGCATTAAAACGCTGGTTCCCTTTAGACTTCTTCCATTGATATGAACGATACTCCCTGTTCGAAGCGCCATTTACCACGGGTGGTGATGCATCCACAGCGCAAAACCGGGTTTTGTCCTGAAAACATAAATAAACTTGACGATGAGACGCATTCGAGGTAACTCCGCATCACTCCGAGTGCATCCGTTAGGAGGCTATAAAATGAAAGCCGACGTGTGCTTGAGCGATTAGCGGTTCCATCTGGCCCCAAATCCTCTTTACAATTAGAAGTCTATAAATCGTGTTGTTGAAGGTGAAGGAAATTGATAAACTGCATCAATGTGTTTGGCTAATCTATTAAGTGAGATGTGTAGGCTCATCAGTTAGAAATTCATGCAGCATTGAGGTATTTGTTGACAAAGTGAATTATGTAAAGATCACATTCCCACCATCAGTTAAGTTTGTGTAGGCAACGCCAATTAAGGAAGTTCATTTTTCTTCATTTGATGAGGAGTCGTTTTGGGTCAACCCATAGAAATGTGGAACAATTTGGTCAGTAGCATCGTGGCATTAAATCGCAACTGAGCGCCTCCCTTAATATGGTCTGAAAATCCGTGTGGCTTTCTTTTTATATGTTAAATGGCTTTGAAGAGCGTGAATTTTGAGCAAATTTCGTCCACTCTTACTAGGAAACTAAAAGTCATCTGGAAAGCACCAAAACATTGATTTTGGGCATGCACCACCCAAGCTTTTACGGCTTATTCTAGAGTATTAGTAGCGACCATGCGGTTTACTTAACAGATGTCGCCCCTTGATGTTGGCGCAACGAATCCGTGCGATTTGTTACTCAAAATGATTCAGGCCTGTCAACAAAACGCCTCCACCGGTGCATCTCGTAGTGAGCAATCACAGCAACAACAGCAACCGCCCATACCAGCGCCATCGACTGGTTCGGAGGGGAGCATGCCCGTCATCCCACTCGGTCTTACGTCCCTACCACTGCGAGAGCCGCCTGTTGCCCCAGGTCTCCCTCTGCCCCTACTCAGCATGAGACTGGGGGACGCAAAATCGGAGCAACAACTCCTCACTCACCTGGGTCTTGATCCAACATTTCTTTCAACTCTACAGAATGGTCCCAAGGGTTTGCCGCTTGCGCCTCCAACACCATCTGGACGGATGCCCTCTGGTGAACTCTTTGCTTCACCAAAACTGGCCTTATTGCCATCACAAAGCAACGGTTTTCCACTAATGCGTCAATCGCCACCACCGCAGTCCTCACAGCAGGAGACGGACAACGAGCTAAAGCCTAATCAGAGTACTGGATTCGGCCAATCACGAAAGGTGAGCATAGTAAGAGCCTCAGAAAGACTTGGGATAAGAAAATAAAGTTGATGTGGTAACTACCAGACCTAGAAAGCCTTTGTCTGAAACAACTGATGCATTTTAATCGTTTGCGTGGTTCATGACTGTGAATGCTATTTGTTTATAATCTGTAAGCCGATGGTGGAAGCAATGAAATTGCCTTGTTCTCTCGTCAATGCCCACGTGCGTGGACACGGATTGTAACAATGACTCACGACAACAGTATGTGTGCATGTATGTGCACGGACGAATACCTGTCTGTGCCCTAATTCTGGATGCGAGGAAATTTTGACCGAGGCCCAGACAACCGGCATGTGCGGCGCGTCCGCTCTCTTTACGGTCATTGTTTTTTGTCCATCCGACCGTCTCTTCTTGCTCCTTTCCTCTCAATCCGCTTGGTGTGAAGAGGAGGTGAAAGACACACACACACACGTGATATGTGTAGTAGAGATGTGCGTGAGGTGTGTCCTGTCGGGATGTGTGCGCTACTGTGCAAGCACAAACGAACAGACGATTAGCTAATTTGAAAGTGATTGCCCTCGACAGTCGTTCTTCCTTTTGGTCATTAATGCATATGTATGTGCGTGTGTGTTCGTTTATTTTTCCTCTCCCAGATGCCTAGGATCGAGCCTGCATTTACTCAACCTTCCTTAAGAGGCCTTAGCTTCAGTGCTGAAAACTACGTTTACCGGCATTTGGTGTAAGACGAATACGTCAGAAGCCATACGCTAGATCAGTGGTGGGATGCTTGAGCAAATGTTACTCATAGAAAGTGTTGCATCACAATTTAACACTATCCATTCATTAATAGCATAGGATAGTTAATAAGATCCGGCAAATGAGAAAAAGCACGAAATTTCCTTATTAACCTGATCTTTTAATTTACGATAAAGCTCTATGTCATCAAGGCTAAGATTTGAGAATCGATGTGCTCCTGCTTTGATTATGGTGGAACTCAGGACCAATGGACTCCCAGTAATGAATCGTGTGTATTCCCATCCATCTTCTTCGCGGCTAATAACTTACAAGCAGTAGACATAGAATTACTTTAAAATTGGTGGTAGAAGATGCGCAGTTGTAGGATGCACTTAATTGCCCAGTTTTTAAGTAGAACCTAGCATGGTGGTACCGTAAATGAGCTTTTTTGTTTTTCGTTATCACAGATCTTCACAAAATGCGATTTCGGGGAGATAGAGACTAATAGACTTGACGATTCGAGTGATACAAACCAAACGAAGTCATTCAAAAGACCTCACATCAAGCGACCCATGAACGCCTTCATGGTCTGGGCCCGTGAGGAGCGTCGCAAAATCCTCAAGGTAAGCCAAAATTGGGCTCAGTACTGCTATGCAACATCAGTTAGGTTCGTGAATCATTCCTACCTACCTATAAATAAGTAGTACCATCATAATTGCTCATTACCTATTTCCGCTCCTAGGCTTGTCCTGATATGCATAACAGCAATATCTCGAAGATTCTTGGAGCCAGATGGAAGGCGATGTCGGCAGAGGAGAAGCGACCTTATTACGAGGAACAATCACGATTGAGTCGCAAGCACATGGAAGATCATCCTGACTATCGGTATCGGCCGCGGCCCAAAAGAACCTGTATTGTTGACGGGAGGAAACTGCGTATCTCTGAGTACAAGGAACTGATGCGTAATCGACGTGGTGAAAATCGCAAACATTGGTTCGGAAACGGAGATACGCAACGTATAGTGGAAGGTCTTCTTGGTACGGTAAAAACAGCTTGAACGCAACACATATTAGGCATTATGACTTGATAAATAAACTAAATCTTATTTTATCTTCCAAAGGCACACCTATGTCAAAATTGCAGAGTCCTGGTATAAGCGAGAGCAGTCCCATTAGCGAAGCGGTAGATGATTCCCGTCCTCCAACAATGTTGCACATTCCCACGAAATTCGAGCACTTTCCAGGCAACTCATCTCCTGCCAGTGGCTTTCACCACCCGACTTTTCCCACACTGGCTCCCACAGGCCTCACATTTTCCCTGCCAATCATATCCACCGCCTCGCCATGCGAGGCGACGAGTGAGCTCAGTCAAGTTCGTCCATTACCGCCGCTGCCCAACCCCGCCATCACTACCGCTGCTGCTACCGTCGCCGCAGCGACATCTGTGAGTCCGGAGGATCTCTCTCCTCGTTCTGCCTCACCTCTGATCAGAATTCACCCAACGCCAGGCCTGCAAACAACTTTGTGAAGCTGTCTACTGACGGCCTTCAATGCATTTAATTTTCCCTCAGGTCTTCAATTCACGTTCCACATTTTACTTGTATTGCGCACACACATGCATGCCTGTACGTGTGCGTGTGCGTGTGCGCACAATTTCCCTCCACTTTTCTACTTATGCGCTCACCCGTATCGTTTAAAGCAACGATCTTTGGTTGTTTATTTTTGTCTCAAAACCGCTATCTTGTGATCGATCATTTGTTCTTTTTCTGAACGTTTAAGTTCCTATTCTTTCCCTTTTCCCTCTTCCATTCTTCTTTGTGTGGTGTCAAAATGACAGTTTTTGTAGCATCGTTTGTACAGGACTCATCCACTGATCTTGTGATAGCCATTCCTCTTCTCCCAATCGGATTAGTTGAGGAAAACCTTTGGGGACGAAAGTACCCGTTTCTTGCAGTCCTCATTAATCAAACCTCTTGAATTATGTGTGACACAGAAATGTCTATGCAACTGTTACGGGAAACCTGAATACGAAAGGCTTTCAAGCATTACCTATTCTTCTTGGACTGACTCGGGTTTGAAATTGTGTAGGCGGCCGCAGGAATGCATTTTTCACCAAAACAACTACTCTGCTCGGCACTCAAATGTATCACAATACTTAACTGTACAAATTACATTAGTAAAACGGCCGAGGATAGGTTTAGCCGATGTTTCCCCATGGAGAAATATCAAAGTGAACGACAAGGAATGGTAATACGTTACATTACAGAGTGGCAAGACAGGGTAGACAACGTGATGTAAATTGTCTGCAGCCGACAACCTCGCATCTATGTGTCAAAGTGGGTTGCGTCACATATGCATATGGTTTCGGTGGTTGGTCATGGCAAATCCGAGACAGGTGCAACCAAGCCGTACTCATTTGTAAATAGGAACACTGACTTGGTTTACATAGAGCCATAACAGTGCAGCACTCTCAAACCCCATACACATTCACAACGTTTCAATTCCTCTTTGTGAAGGATTGTATTTAAAGATTATATTTTATCGAATAAATTTATAAAATGCAAATCAAAGTATTTATTCTACTTATGTTTTATCAGTAAAGGCAATTTTAGGACCATGTCTTATCAGAAATTGGAAGCCTAGATGGAGTAAAAAATGTCAGATGCGGGCATTGTCCATCGAATTCGACGCGGATTTCAGTGTCGGGGATGCTCAAGCACAGCCATGAGCATTATTACGTAAAAGTGAACGTATTGGCCCTGGAATTTTCTTCTGCTTCATAGGAAACGTGATAGGCAGAATTCCTCCTTCAACTGCTGCTGCTTGGTGGGTATAGCAGAATATTTGCCAAACATCGTCATCGTTTAATTTGACCAAACTTGAAGCAGCATGTCGTCCTACCTATGGCTTCTCCCAACAATTTTATAACCTGCACCCCCGCGGTTTTTGCTGGTTTTCCTTCGAAAGGAAGAATGATATATACTTAAATGTCTTTGATGTGTTCCGATTCAGCTGTGTTTACTTATTCTACCCTTCAGTCGCCAAAATTTATCCTTCCAATCTGCAGTAGAATGATAATTAGAAGTTACGCTGCCATTTCCACATTTTGTCAACTTCGTCGCTTCTACATCCAAATCAGTGGAAAACGAAAACAGTGAAGCAGACGAGCGCGACTCAACTCCAAACCAATTCAGTCAATCATAAGACCAAATACGCAGCCATTCAGTCAAGGAAGCAACGCGTCCTTGTACACAGCCCGTCAGCTGGATGGCAAAACTACCCTGCCAACGAAGACTCCTGCTCGCTAACAGTCTAACCTGCTCATCATTCAGCCTTGCATGTAGTCGAGGAGCTTCATTGAGAGCCCAACAAATCCTTCAGTAGAGTGCAGAGCTCGGCTCACTCGCAGTCCTGTAAAATAACTGAAGGTGGCCACGTCACGGAGCGCCGATGGGGAGAACCGAGGGCCGGCCTGGTGGCTTCGCTCGACTGCTAGTGTGTGTGTGTGTGTGTGTGTGCATACTGGGCATGCCAAGTAGCCACCACGCCAGGCCCACACTAGTGAAAACAGCTTCCCACGGCCCAGTTAACGCAGTGGAGTTTGTGATGGACATAGGAAAGGAGGACGATAGGACAACAACCTTGTTGTACTAGGGTATGAGTAGCCAAATGGGGTGCGACTGAAGTCCAGTGGTCATCCACAGCTCACTGCTTGTGACTAGCAGTGAGGCTATCACCAATTCGACAGTTTACCTCGGCGACTTCAATAAACTAACTAGCAGATTTCCAGCATTTGATTCCACCCTCTCTTGTCTAGCAGTCGGAAGCACCTTCATATCGTCAAGGTTTGTGTAATCCACTATCAACTGATACTTTCACCCAGAGTGTTTGCAGTATTGGCACACCCATGCACCGCGCAAACTTACCAGCCCATATGGGCGTGGAGGTACGCATATTCCACCAGTTGTCGCTGTCCCATTTTGACTTCTGTACACACTCCGAATAGTGTGTGTGCAAATTTACGATGGAGAAATGCACACATAACCTATCACGTATCATACGACAAACTTTGGGTTAAGCTAAAAGCTTGTTTACATGTCAACGTAAATATTACTCTTTCCTGTTCGTTTAGCTGTCGAGGTAATGTTGCAGTACATTTGGGGTCATTAACGCAAATACATCTGCCAAGTGGTACAGTAAACTGGCGTTTTGGCAATCAGAAAAGTGTTTATATCTAGTCCGCTCCAATTTAGATGCATGTTGTTCCTCTAGATGAGGAAAAATGTAGCTGTGAAAGGATGATTTTTCAGGCCACAACAGCACTTAAAAGTTAAAAACAGAAGATTTTGTCTGTACTTTCATTCAGAGGCACGTATGAACTGGGATTTCGTGTCAGTTTATTTAAGTAATGTATGTAATTCTTATGCTAGACACTAGTTTACTAGGTCCTACTGTGTACGGCAAAACATTCAAATCCAGGTGTCTGCGCTTAATGTTTAACCATCCAGCAGTGTATCAGATGTGTGCAGCAGGCGGATCTGGGAGAGACAAGCACATCATTGAAATGTTAGATACGCGCGGCTCCTGTACCTGACGACTTTACACTCCGCACGTACGCTATCAGAGGTTCTGACACTTTCACTGGCAGAAATTACCCCATTGTTCGAATAATGTAATGATCAGATGGTGGATTACACAAACCTTGACGATATGAAGGTGCTTCCGACTGCTAGACAAGAGAGGGTGGAATCAAATGCTGGAAATCTGCTAGTTAGTTTATTGAAGTCGCCGAGGTAAACTGTCGAATTGGTGATAGCCTCACTGCTAGTCACAAGCAGTGAGCTGTGGATGACCACTGGACTTCAGTCGCACCCCATTTGGCTACTCATACCCTAGTACAACAAGGTTGTTGTCCTATCGTCCTCCTTTCCTATGTCCATCACAAACTCCACTGCGTTAACTGGGCCGTGGGAAGCTGTTTTCACTAGTGTGGGCCTGGCGTGGTGGCTACTTGGCATGCCCAGTATGCACACACACACACACACACACTACCACACACACACACTAGCAGTCGAGCGAAGCCACCAGGCCGGCCCTTGGTTCTCCCCATCGGCGCTCCGTGACGTGGCCACCTTCAGTTATTTTACAGGACTGCGAGTGAGCCGAGCTCTGCACTCTACTGAAGGATTTGTTGGGCTCTCAATGAAGCTCCTCGACTACATGCAAGGCTGAATGATGAGCAGGTTAGACTGTTAGCGAGCAGGAGTCTTCGTTGGCAGGGTAGTTTTGCCATCCAGCTGACGGGCTGTGTACAAGGACGCGTTGCTTCCTTGACTGAATGGCTGCGTATTTGGTCTTATGATTGACTGAATTGGTTTGGAGTTGAGTCGCGCTCGTCTGCTTCACTGTTTTCGTTTTCCACTGATTTGGATGTAGAAGCGACGAAGTTGACAAAATGTGGAAATGGCAGCGTAACTTCTAATTATCATTCTACTGCAGATTGGAAGGATAAATTTTGGCGACTGAAGGGTAGAATAAGTAAACACAGCTGAATCGGAACACATCAAAGACATTTAAGTATATATCATTCTTCCTTTCGAAGGAAAACCAGCAAAAACCGCGGGGGTGCAGGTTATAAAATTGTTGGGAGAAGGCTTTTTAAGGGGTTGATTGTCTGCTTGATTGATAAACTTCGTCAGATTTTACTTTGTTCTATTTCAATATTCAAGTCTGCTTGATTGTGACGGGCGTCAAAATTCGGCCAAAACATTTTCTAGAGTAAGGAATGAATTGAGTTTATAACTGGTGCCAAGTGTTTAGTCAAGGGGCTTAAACGAAGCGTCCATGTTTAGTTTTTGTGCTCGCGTAGGAATGACGGCCTCTTATAGCATGCCGTTAAAGTGAAAATCGGCTACTTCCTTTTTGCACTTATGCCGTATCATGCATGAGACTAGCGACAGGTTCGCATACCATGTCACTGCATTATAAGACTATTGC
The DNA here is from genome assembly GCA_001870725.1 of Taenia solium. NCBI lineage: Eukaryota > Metazoa > Platyhelminthes > Cestoda > Cyclophyllidea > Taeniidae > Taenia > Taenia solium. Next base: position 702,401 of record MIEF01007041.1, on the reverse strand, counting down.
AGAAGACTTTCGCTGCACCTTTTAAAACTAACCTTACCTTCATGATTAAATGACTGCCAGTTCGATAAATGCTATTCTCCGCCCTTGATATTACATGGCAGTTGAGCAGGAATGAAATTGGGTTAAATCTGATGGCGTTATTGAGGTTAATGTGTGACGATGACACTGCATTGAATGCCACGGTGAAACACTAGTCACATTGACCATTCCCTTAACTGGGGCCGAATTCACACCAAAATACGTTTCTTGCTAGCGTAACATCAAATTCCCACCACCACCACCACTGTGGTTGGCTTATTCGTGGTTATTTTGTAGGGCTTAATTACATGTCCCCCTGATTTTAGTTGTGTTTGTTTGCTCTTATTTGAAAGGGAGTTCATCCATTGGTGTCTGCTAGACACCAATGACCTCTCCTCACCGAAGGACAGAATTTGACTCCGCTGTTTACCAGCCAACCCCGAAATCAGACAAACAAGCGTCTCATCTTTCAGGTTCACTCGCTGATGCATCCTTCAGCTTCTAGTGCCTACGGATGGGTTTCATACATTTGGCTTAAGACCCAGGGCGCTCTGGCTCAATCGTTCACAAACGCAAAGCAATTTATGTTAACCTCTGATATGGCGTCAGACTTGGTATCAACACGTTTATCCAGTAAAGGATTCCGCCGAATTCCTTCTACAATGGTTACTTAAAAGATCAAAGTTCGGCTAAATTATGTTTATCCACCAGAAATATTGCGTAATAAAACTAATGCAACTGCAGGACTAACTTGAACCATCGACATTCTCGCCGCAGAGTCACAATAACAGCCCAATAAGGAACTTTATTTGTAGTTACTGAGAATTTTGGGATTCTGCATCCACTTGTAGACTTGTATCGTACACGAATCTCAAAACATGGTGGCTCCATACGACATTCCCACGGAGGCGCACGCTCACCGAACCTACTCTTGCTGTTTAAAACTAGCATATAATGTGGTCAGAAAGTCTTCTATTATAAGTCCCCACTTTTTAGCCACTGTTTCTAAAGAACAAACATAAAATTAGAGCCAACAAAATTTACTAGTCTATGGAAGAAAGAAGTCTACGAAGAAATCTACGCATCGGCGAACATAGCAAAAACTTTGTGGATGATTTCACATCCCCTTTTCAATTCTTCTTCACTAATCACAAGAGGAGGGGCAAAACGAATGATTGTACGTCGAGTGGGCTTGGCAAGGAGTCCGTGGTCACGCAGCCTGAGGGAAATCTCCATTGCATCAAATTTCTCATCGACAACGATAGCATTCAGGAGACCTTTACCACGAACACATGAAGCAACGCTTTTCGGCAAGGTAGCCATAGATTCCCTAAACATTTTGCCTAATGCGTCGGCACGCTCAGCCAGGTGTTCATTTTCAAGAACATCGAGGGCAGCCATAGCAACACGGCAAGCCAGAGGGTTTCCTCCGTAGGTCGACCCATGCTCTCCCGGCAAGATAGTGAGCATGACCTCGTCGTTCGCCAAAACAGCCGACACAGGCAATAGACCACCGGAGAGTGCCTTTCCCAGAACTACAATATCTGCCTTGACACCTTCGTGGTCGGCACACAAACGACTAAAGTTAAATAATGAGGTAAGTCCAGAGGGAAATTGTTCATTAAAGTGATGTCAAAAAGTAGCTTACCGGCCAGTGCGACCAAGACCAGTTTGGACTTCATCCGAAATCCAAAGAACATTGTATTTTGTGCAAAGTTCGCGGACCTTACGAAGGTAACCATCGCAAGGTACACGGACGCCAGCCTCACCTTGAATTGGCTCAACCATGAAGGCGGCCACGTTCGGGTTTTTCAGCTTTTCTTCGAGTGCTGGAATGTCATCGTAGGGTACGATTTCGAAGCCCGGCATGAACGGCCCATAGTCAGAGTAGCAAGATGGGTCAGTTGAAGATGAACAAGCCGCTAACGTTCGCCCCCAGAAGTTGCCTTCAGCAAAAATGATAATGGCTTCGTTTTGTGGGATTTTTTTAACTTTGTATCCCCACTTTCGGGCCAGTTTCAAGGCCGTCTCACCGCCCTCAACACCTAGAAAATCACATTAGTAAATCGAAGTTGGCAAAACAACCGTCGAAATGGTGACTCACCTGTATTCATTGGGAGAACTTTATCATATCCAAACAACTTGGCAACACGCTCTTCATATTCTCCAAGAATGTCAGCATAGAAAGCTCTTGATACAAGAGTAAGCTGTTGGGCCTGATCAATGAGAGCTTTCACAATCTTGGGATGGCAGTGGCCCTGACTAACAGCAGTGTATGCGCTCAGAAAGTCGAGGTACTTATTTCCCTCAACATCCCACACATAAGGGCCCTCCCCACGACAAAGCGCAACTTCGATGGGATGGTAGTTGTGAGCGCCGTACTTGGCCTCTCTTTCGTACACCTTCCTAGACCTTTCAGTTTGTTCACACAAATCCTAGAAATATGGGAGAAATGAGTCACCAACACCATAAGAGATACAAAATGGGACGAGTGAAATCACTCACCGACGACATATCAGGCAAACAACAAAAACAGCCAACGACTACAATGGTCGAGTTTTAATATATCGCACTCATGACCTCAATATAGACAAGAGCAAACAAATGAGTCCGAAAACGCTCACTCCAGGAAACAGTTTAGTATTTGTTAAGATGAAAGCAAATATCGTTTTATTCTAGGTTATTGAATCACGTACGAACATTTTAAAGACATAATAAGTTTTGATACAGGATAGATATCCGATTTCTTTACAGAACTACCTTGACGCTTCGCATACAACCAGCTATACATCAAGAACACCAAAATTTAAGCACATGCGATAGATTACAGAAAATAGTATTTTTACCACGACTGCCTATGCACGTAGCGCCATTATTTTAAAAATATGCCCACTATGCAATTTTTTGGGCTTTGCTTAGCTAAAGCGCATTAAGTATGCCTTAGATCAATTAAGTCGAAATTGATTCCTTTCAAATAATCATGAACTGCGATAATGAGGGCAGCCTATAAATAATAAGTACACTAAAGCAGCCGGGTAGTGGTCACCGATTTATTCTGAATATGTCACTGAATGAGATTTTATGACCCAAAGGTATTCTCTGGGGCCATTTTAAAGCTGTTTTATGGGAAGACGTATGCTAGTAAGACAAAAACAATTGAGGAGTTTTACCTTTTTTGGAGGCCGTGTCACAATAAGAGTGCAGACTGCGTTTGCACAAAGCATCTTTAAGCCGTGTTTTGTTGCTCGGCTCTCGGTTTTGGCAAAGGGAACACTTGCATGTTCCGCTGTTGCAATATTGTTAGGTAATCTGGCCCTTGCGCCGTGCTTGTAGTTCAAATCCACTCCCTATGCCGAATATACATATTCTGCTTTAGTGCTATGCCTCTTTTTGTCTTTGGGGTAGTCTTGGGGATCTAACATGGCATCTGCACTAGGAGATGCTCTCCAAGTACACACTCGATCAATAATAACAACTTACTCCATAGAGGTCACGATTCAGTTGTCAAGAGACAAAAGAAATTTGTGTATGCACATTTGTTCTCTTAAAATGGTTGAGTAGTAATTTGAACACTTTTCTTGGTTTTCCGCTTGTATGTCAAACAAAATCTGTCGGTGCTAAAGGCGTATAAACACCTATCTTTCGATGTGTCTTTACCGATGGTGTTAATGCTGCCTGATTTACCATATTTCGACCCTGTATATGTCGGCTAACCTACCGGGGCAGATGTTGGGCTGACCTCAGGTTTACGTTTCCAACCTATACTGAGTAAGTGATGACGCGTGCGTGATTGATTTCATTGTGATCGAATTTGGAATAACTTGGGCAAGCGATGGTTTAAGTTCCATCGCGTTTCAGTCTATTACTCATGCATCACGTGGGGCAACGAATGCGATTGTTAGTTTACTTGTTTTCTGTGGTGAGGAGTGGTAGGATAACTTTATTTTAACGGTTTATTTAAATGAGTTAAGGAACCACTTTCTTGAAATACCAATTTCATGTATTTTTCCACGCTGAAGTTACGCTTTGGTTATGCATTAGTACCACTCTCCATTTGTATTTAACTGATCCGTTTTGGACTTAAAAGTTAATACAACACTTTACTCCTTGAAGATTTCACTATCTTGTACGACAGTAAATTCCTAAAGCATCAATTTGCCTTTAATCACCAGTTAGTATTCCTCAGTCATTTCATGCCTCTAAAGTAAATTCACATAATTTTATCGGCTACAGTCGGCCTTGTGTTCGTTTTCTAAAAGTAAAGCGTTCATAGTTTTATTGTTTTTTTGTAGTCTCACCTATGGCTTGCCTAGTATTAGAACCAAAATAATGTCATATCAGACACGATTAAGATAGATTAATAACACCCTAAATATGATTATTTTACCCACTGGCTTGGGTCCTATACGTACGTTCTGCGTATTGTCTTGCATTTCAGAAATAAAATGCTGAGAATTTTGAGGTGTCTGACAGAAATTAGGTGGGCGATAGGAAGTCGACGTTCACTTTTGCTTTCGTTGTCTCAAAGACGTAAAGGTAGTACTGAGCAACGTCGAGATCAAATACTACGTGAATCAGAGGCACTGGGGGTGTTGGCTAAGAATGCTACCGTGCGCGTGTGCTTGTCACCAGATCTCTCCGAGGACCTGAGGGAAGACTTCTCCACTGCAGGGGGAGAACCGGTAGAGGTTAAATCATCTTTTTTGAAGGATTTTCTTCGCAACGAAAACCTTACGATAAAAGTGGTATGCTTTAATGATGCTCAATTATGTGACTTAGTAAATCAAATCATATTTGACTTATTAAGTGATTAGTTATCAGTTTCACTGATCGCATGCGCACAAAACTTAAGGTGCGCGGCTGTTCATTAAGACCCTAGTACCACCTTTGCACTGAGATGTGTCATCAGTTATGCATATAATCATTTTATTACTTCTGAGACCATAGAACGATCATTACTATCATTTTACCAGATTTCATTGGAATTCATGGAGCTTATATTAACCGTATTCTATGTGTTGAAGTATTATCTAGAGTTTTAATATTGAATAAATCAACTGGTGTCAATGTAATGCCTTCCCGCTTACCTGAGATTGAGGACAACGGGACTCTCCCGGTCTTGCAAGTGGGGCCAATTCTCGATACGGGCGGCTGCGTTAGCGGTTCAGCATTAGCCTCACCAAGAGGCAAACTGATAAGGCTCCGCACCACTATTGACGACCACATGATGGATGTTAAAGTTCGACAGATCTCTGAACTCCTAGCCAAGGGCCACGAAGTGACCGTCTCCGTTCGTCTTCCCCTCAAGCAGATGAGACATCTCACCGACTCCCCCGTACTTTCTGAGGAACAAAGGTTATCAGTGAAAAAGGTGAGCGGACATTTTCAGTTCTGTTGATGCTTTATAAATTTTGATACATTGGGTTCGAGGTATCGTGATTATTGTCAACTCTTCTAGGCTGTAAAAGAGGCATTACGTTAGCTAGTGGAACAAACATACTTAGCCTTGTTAAACCTTTTGCGATGTGCACAATTTCTCAACAATTACATAGGAAACCTTAGCATATAATTGGTGTCAAACAATAGGAAAATTATTCTTAGTGGGACATTGTTTCGGTGTAATACTTTCCCAATCATGGTTACTTATCTATCATTCGTAATTCTAGTCTGGTGCGTTTTACAGTGGAAAAGTATTGGGTGTTGGATATTGTGGCGTCAAAACTGATGTTGTTCTAGCATTGCTTCTTATTGAGTCACTGGCTTTTGTCTTTGAATCCGTTTTGTCACCTGCTAATAGTGCTTGATACAACTTGTGCTGACCTTCTGAACTAGGCAGTCTCCCCCAGGCCTGTTAAGCAAAGCAAGAATGTCATCGACCATCCCTTACCTCGCCACCTTTTCAACTCTTATTTACGTTCAACTTCCTTTTGCCTCCATTCCATTCGTATTGCCAAATTGTGATCCCACTGAGCTTAAACCGATAGGCTCGAGGCCAACTGGACTTAGTACCTCGTCTGCACCCAGGGTACCAGCCCGAGAACCCTTAGTCAAATATGGTACTTAACTAGTTCTGCATTTGCTTCCCAAAGTTGTCTCATTGAACACATTTTGAATGCTTTCTTTAATACGATTGGATCTGGGTAGTCCTTCCTCTATTTCATCCTCCCCTTGCAAATACTTTGTTCTGAATCAAGGTAACTCCAAAACGGCCAAGCACAGCGGTCTGAGTGTATACGGAGTGAGAATCGGAGCGCGGCTGAACTCAAACTATGCACACGCGTTCTGCAAGGGGAAGAAATAAGACCCCACGTCCGACATCTCTATTTGATGAGGTGTTTCTTTCTTTCAGAAATTATATGAGTCCAGCGCACAACGGTTCATGAATGCCTTCAAGGGTTGCACTTCGAAGCCCCCCAAGTTGATACAAAATAATAACCTCCAGGAATTCACGATAGTCCTACGCAATCAGCGGTAACGTTTTGTTCGTTTACATTTGTGGCGCCTTTGATAATAAATTCAAAATACCGAGTTGAAGCTTGTGCAGCATATGTCAAATAACAGGGATCGGCCTTTATATGGAGAATACATAGAAGCTAGATACACTTCTGCATAGAGAAAGGGGAGGAAGCACTCTAGATTTTGGTTTCCGTAACGGTTGACACTTTTCCGGCTCGCGGCCGCGGCTTTGTGTACCCACTCAGCGGTCGGACCGCATAATTCTTGGGCCTGCAAAAGGTGAATTCCAAAGATTAGGCTCTGTTAAGAAGAAAAAGGCTCCAGGTAGTAGTCGTTAATTAAGATGGATAAAAAGCATTTCGATGTTCGGGCGGACATAGAAATAGACTCGTTCACTGCGGGGCCTTGCACGTCGATTGATCTACGGGATAGGGATTGGGTAATCAAAGCCTCATTCTAAGCCAAATGACCAGAACAGCTGCAGCATGAAAACTTGAGGCCGAAATAGGACCATAAAAGCAAGTTTGAGCCAAACGTACCAGTCGAAAAGTTTTGGATAGGCATTTATCTCCTCTGCTGAGTAGGCTTCGAGGCGTCTAGGGATAGGTAGTACTTGGCGTATGACACCGGAAACGTTTTTGATCAGCTCCTTCGGCAGAGTCTGAATTTGAGACGGAGAACATACAGGAAGAGAGTTGCTTAGGGGGCACAACAAAGTCCGATGCGAACAATGTATCCAAAACAAGAAACCAAAACTATTCAAGGAAATGACTCAGGGGATATGTGAAGTCAGAGAAAACAAGCGCTGTGAGGGCATGATACCTACCTCGATTCCGTCGGCGAAAATGTGCAGGCGAGCAAGCCAATCGGGCCTACCAGTCCAGTTTTTCAAGTGTGAGCGGACCTCGCGTCTGAGGACCTAAGAGAATGAGTTGAGAAATAGGATCGCGAGTCGTTTTATTGCTTAGAAGAGGTGGCCAGTGCGACCCAATGAAACCACACTTCTAACTATAAGCAAACTAATAGCTTAAGAACTCTTCGGCCACCATGATTTGCTTGGAACGCTGGATTACCTCAGTTGGGTCGCGAGCATGCATTTCTTCCATGGTTTCTTCGACACGATATGGTCCGAACCTAACGATGCTAAATAACAACAAGCCGCTAACCTGGTGTGATGAGTATAAAGAAAGCGTCTCCAGTAGAGACTATTGTCCTTTGCAGCAATGTAACGACTGTTAAAAACGATAACACTATCACCACAATCGCCTCGTGGATCGTATATTCGTTTTCTGGATCCTGTAAGGTACGAGGCCAATAATTCACCCGATAGCATTGGACACTGCATGTAGGCATCGTATAAAAACCATCGGTGCGCGAACATCCTCCATTTCTACAAAACTGGTACTATGTGAATGAGCACGTACCTGTACGCGGAAGCACGACATCAACAGAATAGGCGGCCCGGAGCGTTGGGAAAAAGGCGTTTCATATCGCGCCGAAAGGAACAAAGTTCTAAAACAAATCCTACGAGGCAATGCACTTAAGTAAAATAATCTCATATAACAATGAGTGCGGTAATTTATAAAGAACAAGTGATTTAATATTTACGATCTAAAAGGTGGTAGACGAGTGTTGACAATCACAAGAATAGAAGGTATCACAAGAAATTCGGATTATTCTTTGAATAGTTTAACACGATTGCATACATCAATGAATTTCATGAGTTTTCGTATGCGGTCTTGAATTTGGGTGATTAGCAGTTGGCCAAAATTAGTTAAGATTATCGTCAGTACAAAAATGATAACAACAAAATAAGGTGGAGATAAATAGTGTTTAGTTACAGTCACTTGAGTGGCCATGTCGTCCAAGGAGGAGGGGTTGGTTTCCTGATCATACTAGTACCTCTGGTATGGATTGACCATGGACACACAAAATACGTCCTAGCATTATGGCTTATTTAACTTCAAGCAAATCTTGCGAGGCTAAAATAATACTGGGGCAAACAGGGAATCGAAAAGACTTGCAAGGACGGGAATCTGCGTAAAAAAGTCTCGGCACCAAGTAGTCCAGTGCCGAAAACCGAGAGTCAAGCAACCAGCGTAGTACATAGCTCCATCTCCCCTTTGAGTACCGCTCGTGGTTCTCCTCCTGGTCAACTTCTCGGGTCAGCCTTCACAACGCAATCGGCGGTGTAAGGGAATGCCCACGGACCAAGCACACCCGTCATTGAATTTGCGTACAACTGAAAAGCCACTCCAATGCAACCTCACTGAACCCTCTTGACACTTTTACTGAATCTGCAGTTCGTCATCTCTGGGCACTGGATTCGGAGACGGGGAGTTGTGCTGGTAGATTGATGTGAGGAAGAACGGCATTCAATGCAGTACCGTGGGAGTAGGATTTCGTATCTGCTCCTCCTTGCCACGTTGTTCGCACTTCAGAACTGTCAACTCATATCTATCTGGGTTCTCTCCAGCTAGTAGAGAAGTGGAGAAGGTATCGCGAGCTCACTCTATCGATGTCCTTATATAGGTACGGTGAACAACCTCGCAATGTAACCTTCCAGATGGTTTGCAGTTGGTCTCACTTTCGTTGGTAAAAGCTTTCCTGCAGGACATGGGACTTGTTTGGTTGCCAACGTTGGATGTCATTTCCAGGCCTCCTGTCAAGAATCGTCACCGATTCTCCCACCCGTAGCATAGACTTTTCGCTACAGCTATAGAGACCTAGGTAGCTACTATTTAAGATATGTTTACTTTTCCACAACCCTAGTGTAGTGCTTGGAATCTTTCTCGAGTTCGAAAGGAGACTTGAACTTTGAAAGAGCATATTTTTTTCCGTGGGCCCAGACGCCAGTCTTTTCGGCCTGAGTACAATTTTCATACCACAACTGAATCAAACTTAAATTTTAGAGTTAAGCACTCGAAGAGGTTTACAAAATACAATTGCTATATTTGAAATGTTGCACTTTCGCAGTTTAGAATTTTAAGGGAATAATATGCAAGATTTCGGCTGCTAAATCTGTAGCGTCCGAGACTTCCTCTAGGTCAAAGAAAGCATATTACTAGGGCAGAATATATATTCTGGAACCATAGGGCTTGGAGGGTGTTAGCATGGCCCGGAGGCCCGCCAACCGGCTAGTAATATATGCCACCCAAGTGACCGAAACTGGCAGTTTGAACAAACAAAGTATTACAAATGCCATCGTCTATTTGGTTTTGCTTATTTTGGCGCTGCCAAATTTTATAAATAGAACATTAAGGTAGATTCCACTTTTCTGGCATCGACTGTTTCATTTTAACTGGCCTAATTTTAGAAAAACACAAAAGCAGCTGTGAACATAAACGGCCTTGGTGAACAGGAAGCAAAATTAAATGGTGACTGCCTTTAGAAAAAAAGACTCGTGAATTGTAAGTTTTTTAACTAAATCAAACATTGATTTTTTTAAAATTTTGTTATGTTACACTCCTATTCCTTTGACGAGGTAAAGGGCGGCATTGTTGAAGAACTTATATATTTTCGGTCAATCTTCGGATTTCAATTGCTGTATATAATTGGTAATATTCGTTTTCTCAGGACTTTTATACATTGAATCACAATACATTTTTACCCATTTTTTTATTTGCCTATGAATGCGAAAATTGCTTGAGGACATACAGCTGCATCAGTGCATGCTATTTTCTGTTTGGTTCCTTTTTGTTCAATGGTTTTGTCCGCCGGTTGTTTAATGGCTGACTCTTTGTTCTTTTGACATATGCCTTGAAGTGTCTATGTTTCCTGTTTTTTACGCGTTTTTACTTCATGAACGAAATAATTTTATGAGTTTCTGCTAATCCATACCACTTGATTCTGTTTGTGTAGCGTGCATCTAGTCACAGCGCGTGTTATTTCAAAACAAATAAACTTTATGCAGTAATGTTTTTTTCCGCAGTGTTACGCTCACGAGTATGCGTTTTTCTGCATTAAATGTGTTTTTTCGTCCCACTTGCTTTTGATTGAGAAAATCAATAATTGACTTAATAGCCTATGATTTGGACTTTTTTACAAGTCGTTCTTATGTTTTTGCATAAATCGCCTTAACTATAGCCTTTATGAACTTTGCTTTTGCTGATATGAACTTTCGACACATTATTAAGGGGTCATGATGGTGGAAGAGGAATACTCGGATGATACATTGGAACAGGATCCTGATGATACTATGGAGGTTGCTCCCGACGACTTTCGGCAAATAGTTTTTTACCGGGAGCTGGATGGGCTTAGTTCCCATTCACCATTCAGACAGAAGGTTTGGGATATGTGTTGGATTATAATCACTAAAACTGTAGTCTCGGAGGCGTCGATGGACTCAACGTGATATGACGAATGCTTATAATGCAGTTAAATACCAGGGCATGTCGCTCCGCGGTGCTGCAACTGCATTTAATGTTCCTGAATCGACTCTTCGTGATCGTGTGCATGGGAGAGTCAGTTTGGAGTGCTCAAGGCCCGGGCCCCCTACATTTTTTACCTTCGAAGAGGAGAAGAAAATGGTTGATCACATACTTTTTATGAGTAAAATCGGATACCCATATACGCGAAACCAGGTTGGTTTTTTTTGTAGCTCTTAAGACCAAATTAAACAGTAGTATTACTTGACTAAATTTTGAAAGATTCAAATAACATAGGGGTATAAAACATGAAAATATCTTGGTATTGCACTGCAGGTATTTATGGTTAATTTTCCTTGGGCCTTTGGAACCCGTAACCTTGCCTCTCTGATTTTCCTCAAGCAAAAATTTCAATTTCAAGGTTGTGGAATTGGCAGGAGATATGACGAAGGCGGTAGGACGAATTGCCCCATTCAAATACCTCAATCCTAGCCAGGCGTGGTTTTACGCTTTCCTTAACCGCTGGCCCGATTTGAAAAATTTTCTCTTTGGTCCGCGAACTAACAGAAAATCAAAGGGCGTTTCTGGTGATGCGATACAAGCCTATTTTGAGCAGCTCGATAAGGTGAGTAGTATTTTCTGGTTTGTATCCTTTCCCGACTATTGGATGTGACCTGACAAAGCATATGGTCGCATGTCAATTTCGTGTCGCATACAATTCAATTGGTTCAACCTAGTATCACTGTAAATTCCATTGAATTAGTGGTTTTAATAGAATAGCCATCTACCTATGAGGTACCGAGGCGATTCCACTTCTTGAATGGGGGGTCAATAGTCCGGACGGTTCGATTTACCACTGGCCTAACAGGTGTTATCCATTATTGAGTTTTTATATTTCTGTTTGCATTTTGCTATGCATGCGGATATATAGTTTCGAGTGTACTATCAAGATATCAGTAACTTGAAATGTCAAAGGCTACTATCCCAGCGATAAGTGAATTGATTTTTCTCCGCTTTTTACTGTCTCATGTACCATTTCATTGATTTCACGCTGCCGAAAATCAATGTTGGAGAGTGATTGATTGTTACTTTGCGATGCGTTTAGGATTCACGCCTGTACGGTCACATTTGAATCTTGGCGAATCCGTTACGTCACCGGTCAAACAAAAGCACATCAATTGTATTTCGACTAGGGTTTCGCAAAGTTTTACAGATTTTTCAAAAAAGTTTAATGAATATCCTTTTTGTCTGTGCCTTTGTCTGTGCCTTAGAGCTTTCGAAGATTGCTAACTGCAGGATCTTTTCTCTGAGTACCCTGGCTGGCCTACCTACTTTTCTTAATATTGGTTTTCGTAGTAGACTTTGTTTCTACCGCATCGTTCTATACAAATTCGGATTCCTCAACTCCGATATACTTCTACCGTTGATAGCTGTCTTGGAAAGGACATATGTCAGATGATTAATAAAATTCAGCACTAGCGTTAGACATTTGCTTGCGATTGTAGGGTTCAGCTACATTGGGGGCTCCGTGTTTTGGCGTGGCTTCTGCTAGATTAGTGTACTGTTTCGTATCTTGTAATCGATTATCAAATCGGTGCAGGTGATAACGAAGTATGGTATCAAGGATAAACCGGAGCACATGTGGGTGGTTGATGAAGTGAGCATAAGTTGTGAGAACCAGCCCCCTCGAATCCTCCCCATCGGTATCCAACGTGCTCAGTCCGTCAGTTACTGGAGCCCCACTGTCGCAATTATCGGCGCAGCCAATGCGGCTGGTGAGAAGGTTCCTCCTTTTCTTATCTACCACGGTGAGACTATTACGCGTAAGTCTTAATCTTTATTGAGTGGCAGACGCAATTTAGATTTGAGATCGTTTTAACAACAATACTTTCATAAAGTCCAGGAATGCGGAGATCTTGGGGGATATTATACTAACTATTCGAAAAAAACAGAAAACATATTTGGTACAGCGATGAGTGGGATTTCAGAACGTGTGAATTTAGCGTTACAGAGCGTTCAACACTGCAACCAACACATTTTCCATAGTTAGCTTTCAGCCACCTCTAGCACCATTACTTCGTCCAAATTAGACTGGTTGTGCTTGAAGGTCATGCTTACTGATCTGACAATCGCCCAACGCTAAGCTACACCTCAGCATTCAAAGATTTGAACTTTAAATCGTGTCACGAGGCTTCCAATGAGGTACTTTATGCAATTTGCACATGTTTCTCCTTGTCTGAACTTACTTTCGATGCTATACCTGTACTGATGTTCAATCCTAAGGATTTTGGATTCCTATGCGAATTTTTGGGGTATACCTCTTCCTCATGTACTAACTCTGGAGATATGAAACAAATTTCCATGTGAGTTCTTATTTCACGCATGTTGATGTCCATTTCATACCCATATGTGTTATACAGGAAGTATTTAAGTATTGTTAACCTACGAACAGTTATGTGAGTATTCAATACTGCTGTACTGTTGAGTTGTAACTTCATAGCTAACTAGGTAACGAACCGCCCCATGCGGAGCACTCGTCGACTCACTTTTTGCTTCCTAAATTTTCTCGTTTTGTAGCCACAAAAACATCACTTTTTTTATCGGTCTTTTTCATTTTTGAAATTCTTAGTTAGATTGCTACATATGTGCCATTTCATGTCTTTTATACACAGCTCTGGGAAATGTCCACCCTACTACCTCAATAAATGGTAATTTAATCTCCAAACTTCTTGAAAACACTGCTAATGAGTGCGACACTTGCGGTAACTCACATTACTGTCTTATATAGCGTTTTCGAATTTGCTACATGAACATTTCTGATGATTGGTAAGGCTTGTCGCATAAAAGGGTCGCCATTTATTTTCATAAGGGTCAGTTCACTTTCCATTCTACTGGTCTAGCTGGTGAGATACATTGAACTCAAACCACTGAAGGAAACAGATGTGGAAGTAATTTTGCTTGACCAAGTAATGCGGAAATCGTAAAGGTAGCATATGAGACTGCCAAAAAATACCCGTTTTAAAGACAGCCGCAATTTAAGCGCTGACAAATCGCTCATGCGAATGAGTATTTTTAAGGTAGTAATTAGAATTATAAATGTAACTTGAAAAGTGGGGTATTTTACCTTTTGCATTTTTCTCATAGTCATTAATTCCCCAAAAATCGTGTGTTTGCGCATATCGACAAGGATAGTCAAATCTGTAGATGCATTTCAGATAGAAGTGTGGTGCGCGAAGAAAGTGGAACGATAGCCTTTTCATTTGTTAGGAATTGAGACTATTGTGGGACGTCAGCAATTGAAAGCTTAGAAGAAAGTCAACCAACACAAATGCGACGTTTTAGGCTCTATTCAAAGTCATTTTGCTAAAAATATTGAGGAATGAAAGTATCTTCAGGCCGGTAATGCCTTACGTCTGCTTGTGAGTCCGATTTAGTATAACCGGTTGGTATAGAAGGGTGAAGAGCATATGTTTCGTATACATGACACTGTTTGCGAATACCTTACCCGAAATGCAAATTTCTGCACTCTCTTAGCGAGAGGATGTTTTACCTGTTTGCTATGATTTAGTTTCGAAGTTTGAAATCGGTTCCTTTAATTTAAAGGTCCATTTATTTTGATAATTTGCTATTCCTTGTAAATCACTCAACCTCGGTAGCTTCTTTTATCCGAATTAATCATAGCCAAAGGTGCGTCCTCTAGACCATCCTTCCTTGGTCCACAATGTTTAGTATGTGGCAAATACCTACTTATTAATTTAAAGTAGGCTTTGTGACTTGAGCATATTGGAACCTACGGGATTTTTGGAATACCGTCCGCCATATAATCCTTTTGATCACTTGCATGAATGTTTTTCGACTTTAAATTTATGTCTGCCCCGTTTCTTATGATAGATCACGCAGTAAATTACACTAGTCTGGGAAAGTTTATTTAATTGAATAGCTACTGGATGTTAGTATTGGCTCATGATTTGAATGTGAATCTGCTTACGTGCGAACAGTTGTTTTGAGGTTTTATGCTCCATTCGAGCAGGACTGCTTGTCAAATTGTAACTTCTTGGGTGTGGCTTATTTTTTGTGCATTCATGGGTGGAGTAACGCTCATTCTTTCATGCGTGTATCGGGAAAAGGATTTTCAAATGATTATGGGGTCTGATAGAAACAAGCATCCGTTCGAACTACATCTGCTGGAACTTTCATACTTTACACAACACATTCATTTCAGTTAGTAAGTTTCTTTTGCCGCTCTTTTGTCTTCCGTGGACACGTTCCATAATTTGTAGCTTACATGAACTAACTCGCCGATAAAGCATTTATGCAAGGCTCATGCATTTGACTTTAGAATTGATTATCTGCATGCAAGGAAACAATTTGGTTTGCATCGAATTAATCAACTGATTTCAGGCAAAAGTACCATAGTCGCTCATCTCCCTGTTGCGTTGCTTTGTTGGGAGTTGATCAATAGTTTGATCCACTTGATGGCATTGTAATTTAGTCTAAGGCTGTCGTTGAAAGCTGGGTACAGGGTCTTTGACATCTCACAGCGCTTTTCATGGTACTACACTAATTGCAGTTTCTGACGTTAATAATACACTGTTCTATTACCATCATCGCTAAAAAAATACATCGCCGAGGTGATCCAGAGAATGTGGATGCTCATCTTTACAGCCGAATTTCAAGGCATCGAAAGTCAATTAAAAATAGGCCTTTAAGTGATTGCTACATTTGAAATAGTATTTCAGAAGAAAACATTAATAAGGTTTGCACAAATGGCATGTCACAGATACTGTTTGCCTTGGTTATTTAGACATCATGATGGAGGGTGCGGTGCGGGGTACTAAGTTTGCAAACTCTCCTTCTGGATGGGTGAACTCAGATGCATTCATTCAGTGGTTCTTGAAGCATTTTCGCCCTCAGATTTTGAAGCGACCACTAGTACTGCTCTACGACGGACATCTTCAGTTCATCAGTGTGCGGGTGCTCGAACGTGCCAGGGAAGACGGTGTTTTGCTCTTTCCTCTGCCTCCACATCCCGCTTACAACCATTGTATTGAAAATACTTGCTTTCATGCATTCCATGTGAGTGCATACTATTTTTCATCGCTCACAATTTCTGTTTTTAATATTGGTGGCATTTCGGAAACTTATAATTACTTCGGTGGAACCCTTTGTGCTTTAAAAGTGTTTATAAGTGAATAACTTCAGAGCCGTGTTACCTGTTAGCTTTTATACAATGGAAAGTCAGTGGCTCGGGATTGGCCATGTCTCGCTAGTATTGATCACCTTCATCTGTTTTTTTTTATTCGGCCATGCGCTGCTGCCTTTACGCATGCAATTGAGTTCATTTTTAACTTCATTTTAGTCATACTTTGAAAAGCGTTTGGAACGATTTTTTCAAAGGTTCCCTAATGATTCACTCTCCAAAGTAAATGTGGCTCCAATACTCACGCATGCTTATGAACGCGCATTACAGCCTAGAAATATGGTTAGCCTGTTCGCTCGATTGGGCATTTGTCCATTCAACAACCTCTCAACCTCAATTGGAGCTTATCTTAATATTGTGAGTTTTTTATGTTCATGGGAATCCTTTCTATGCTACTGTTCGATTAAAGTTGGTACAAAATCCGAATTTAATTTTAGTGGTCTTGCTTGCGTTAAAGCTTTCAACTTTTACAGCCAGATGATTACGAACAGGAAGAAATGGTGCTACCCCACGGAGAAAATGGTGATCAGGAGCAATTGTCCAGTGGAAGTAACAGCTCTGCACAGTGGGGTGTTTCCACTAGCTCTCCTTCTTTCAATTTCCAAACATCTCTAACAATGGAGCCGCCTAATTCTGACTATAACAGGTCCAGCTCTCACATCATCATCCCCGGACGCGGAGCCTTGGGAGGTAAGTTTTTTTGTTCCAAAAAATCAGTGGCTTCTGTGTAGTGGGATTGGGATCTTTTCATTGGACGCACGAGACACGTTAGCTTTCATGGTCGAGGCGCATGAGGTTTTGAAAAATGTGGACAAACTGCTTGCTACTTCACTGTTTCTGACCTTTTTGTGGAATCAATGAACTAATCGTCAGTCTCTGCAAAAGTGCTAAAATTTGTGATTCATCGACATCCAATCACTTTCTTTCCAAATTGCCCCAACTTTTTAAAAGAAAGCACAAAATCTCTAAAATTGACCTGTTCCGTAAAGTTTTATTGAAAATATTTCATCAGATGATAATATCTTGATAATTTTAATGATATTAAACGTCTGTTTTCCGAAAGTCTCTCTCAGTGGTTCTGTTGACTGGGTTTTTGTAACTATTGAATGCCCATTAGTAATGGCTACCACCAGTTAATCACTGCCTCTTACTTTTGAACGGGCTACTGGTGGTAGGACATACATCGGTGCTTGTTTTGTCGTTTTCAGAACAAGACGTGTCGAAATCTGAAGCTGCTGCAAATAAGGCTCTAACGACAACACCATCCACGACGCCTTGTGTTCGTGTCCTCTCGACTGCTGCTTCTACTCCCAACTCTGTCGGCAAACCAGTGCAGCTGCTCGCATTACCCAAGCAGTTGGCTGCTAGTGGACCACACATTGCGATCCGACTGCCTCAAATTCCCCCACACACCACAACTCGACCCATCCTCATTGCTGGTGCTAGTGGTGGGGTTTCTACGCCCGTAAGTGATTCTCATTCTCACCAGTGTAATTCAGATAACGAAGGGTTTTGATTCTGTTACCTCGAGACTAACCACTGGTCACCTTCTTTCACTTAGTTATCTTCATCACAAACACCTACCAATGCCGCCACTTACGTTAGTGAGAGTATTGTGCCTGGTGGTCATGAGATTATCACACTGGTTGACGAGGGAGAGGGTGAATCAGTTGCAAACATAGTTGAGGACATCGAAGAAGGCGAGGCGCCTGGTCTTTGTGCAGTCTGTTGCCAACTCGAACCTCCTGGGTTTGACCCTGACGCCACTGGTACTGGTGACTCTGAGTGTCCGGTATGAAAAGCTTTTCGTTTATCTTACTCCATCTTTTGACCTTTTTTATGCGAAGCTGTGTGTAACCAATGCTATCGAACTTTCTCCTCACTCAAATAGTGATTTTATTGCGTGTCTCAATGTTCAATAGTATTTATCAATGCATTATTTTGTATTTTTAGGCACGTTAACACATTGTTTGGTTTGAGCAGCACTTATTACACTTTTTAAGCATCAACATTTATTATCAATCCGCTTTATCAAGGGTTTTAGCAGTAGTCATGGTCAAACTCACTGTGACGTGTCTGAAAGCTCATATCCCCTATCTTTTTATTTTGGTACCGAAGGTTTTGTGTTCCGATTTTCCGCTGAATTCAAATCTATTTTAAGTCGGAAGCACATAACTGCCTGCAGGCCGTAAAGGCAACTGATATTTGAATTATTCCAGTCCAATGTTGGGTCTTGTTGTACTTACAGGTTGTCGACTGGACGTCTTGTGATTACTGTAAGCGCTGGGTGCATCTGAATAGTGTGTGCAGTCGCAATGCAATTATCACCGACAGTGCCTTCATGTGTGCTCTATGCCGTGGTCTCGAGGAAGAGGGTCACCAGCAGCCTCCAGTGCAGGTACAAGAGGAGGAAGCCACTTTTTCGTCCACCGACATGGATTCTCATGGTCAGGCGGTCGTAGTGGATCATGAATCCTCACTTTCCGTAGAGACATCTAAAGAGATTTGACCTTGTATGTGCGTTCTCGTGTTCATGGTAGTGTGTGTACATAGATTATTGCCGAATTTATCCCAAAGTAATTCTGTACAGAGCTGTTCTAGTATAGGCGCGGCAAGACTTTTAGCACGTTTTCCCCTCTCTTATTGTCTCCTCGTAGTTCATACACACACGAGTATTATTTTTCCTATTTGACCCTTTGCTATTATGTTGTCCCAATCTCGTATTCCTTCCTGGTGTCATTGTCATATACCCGATTTCCCAAAACCTATCAAGAAGTAGAGCTGATGAGTAAACCAACCCTTATTTTTTCTCCACGGTTTATAAGGTGGATTCAAATAAGATATTTTCTGTTTAATGGAAAGGGGAAAGTGTCAAGCAATGTATACAGAGTGAAAGTTAAATTAACCTAACTCCCAATTCCTTAGATAACATATTCATTTAAACATTTGAAAACGAGGAAATGTTTCATTGAAAAACCGTAATTTACTACTAATACTAATTAAAGATTTATCAAAAGACATCGCTACTGCGTTGGCGAGTTTGGCTAGTGGAGAATTATGGAGAAACCAGTAATGGCTACGTCTGGTACGCCGGACGTGGTTTTGTATGAGGAGGAAGATGAACAGTTTCACTCGCAAAGAGTTGTGCTTTTCCTCTTCCACGATACAGTACCATCTATAATCAATGTGTTTACCACAGAGCTAAGTGGAGTCGTGTTGAACGAATTTGGGATTATACACAAACCAGTGTTTACGGGACAAGTGCTACATTTTCGCTCACACGGAAATGGGACTTGACTTGGTGTACACAGTAAGCGTTCATACATCCACGTCACACCGCCAACGCTTTGCGATTCGGATCACTTTTCGTTGGAGGAGTGGAGGGAAGAAATGGAGGGTGAGGGTGAGGAGGAAGCGGACGGCACAGTGACGGCGGAAGAGGAGGGAGAGGGGGAATAGGAGAGCTCAGCGGAGTAGACGGAGCAGCTGCCACCGGAGAGGCGACACACCTCCTCCTCTATTATGTGCTGCTGTGAAGGCGGTGGTAGATGTGGTTGTGGCCCACGCCACCGCGGACTGTTGGAGGCACAAGTGGCGGTATCCATGCTGCTGCTGCTAATGCTAACGCTGCTTCGCCCGTTGATTGGTGAGGGTGAGGAGTCATGAGAGTGGTGCCAGTGCTGCTGTGGCGTGGCGGCGGTCAGAATTGACTCGGAGGTCCAAGCACCAACATTGGGTCTGCAGAGAGCAGGTGACTTGTGCTGCACTGGGTGAGAGCGGTGTCGGTGGGTGTGGATGTTGGCCAGGTCACCCACAGAGTGTGCGCACTGACAGCTGTGTGGCGGAAGGGGTGGCACAGGTGATGAGGGCGAGGTTGGTGCACGGCCCTCCAGGCGCTTGAGGTAAGTAATGAGGGTGGAGAAAATTTGCCAGTCGTCGAAAGTCATACCGATCTCGCGTCTTAGCGACTCGTTCAGACTGCACACGGTTAGCACCGCCCCGCTTATGTTAAGTGCACGCAAGCGCAACAGATAGGCTGCGATGGCGGTAGATCGAGAGAGGAACTGCGGTGAGTTTTGACGACCTTCGAGGGTGTTGGCAGAGGAGAAGGAAGTGGATCGGTGTTGGCAGCGGTTGGTGTAAAGATCTACCATGTCACCCACCAGGTGGCAAATGTCGTCCACAGTCATTTTGCTCAGTGACTTTCGTGGAGGTCCGTTCTAAATTAAAAATGCTTGAGTACGATTGCTTTTCAAATTGAAATGGAAAGGGAAAGAACTCTTACCGTGAATCAAAGTCTGACTTCCCGCTGTGGACGGAGATTGAGGCAAAAATGTGTACCATTTAGGTGAGCCTGTTTGCCCCTCACTTAGGCTGTATTATAGGGAAAGGGGTTGCCTTCTTACAGGAACGATTCCACAGTCGAAAAACAATCGAATTGTAACATAGTGTTTCTTTAAACTGAGCGATATAGTGGGGGATGCTCACAAACCAATCGAAAAATTTTCCAGCAATTCAAATTAAAATCACACAGATTCCTGGTGCTGGGTGATAAACCTCAGCGGGGTGGTAGGAATGTTTACGCTATGGGTGGGAGAAATGACGTCCAACGTTGGCAACCAAACAAGTCCCATGTCCTGCAGGAAAGCTTTTACCAACGAAAGTGAGACCAACTGCAAACCATCTGGAAGGTTACATTGCGAGGTTGTTCACCGTACCTATATAAGGACATCGATAGAGTGAGCTCGCGATACCTTCTCCACTTCTCTACTAGCTGGAGAGAACCCAGATAGATATGAGTTGACAGTTCTGAAGTGCGAACAACGTGGCAAGGAGGAGCAGATACGAAATCCTACTCCCACGGTACTGCATTGAATGCCGTTCTTCCTCACATCAATCTACCAGCACAACTCCCCGTCTCCGAATCCAGTGCCCAGAGATGACGAACTGCAGATTCAGTAAAAGTGTCAAGAGGGTTCAGTGAGGTTGCATTGGAGTGGCTTTTCAGTTGTACGCAAATTCAATGACGGGTGTGCTTGGTCCGTGGGCATTCCCTTACACCGCCGATTGCGTTGTGAAGGCTGACCCGAGAAGTTGACCAGGAGGAGAACCACGAGCGGTACTCAAAGGGGAGATGGAGCTATGTACTACGCTGGTTGCTTGACTCTCGGTTTTCGGCACTGGACCACCTGGTTCCTTGGCCAATGTCCCTAGCTGCGTGGTCTGGTCTTTAAGCTATATCAGCAGGGCTAGGCTCTACAGTGTGTTGAAACTGCATATTTTCTTCCCGACTAGTATGGCTTCTTTCGTCTTCAGAGAAGATTTAAGGCGCTACATTGGTTAATTTTTCGTTTCACATACGATTATGGTTTGAAGCAGAGCTCTTTCTAAGTGATGCAATTGAACCGGGGAAACAATTCTCTTAAGGGTTTGGTGTGCGCTGTACTTACAGGTTCAGGTGGTTGCCCACTAGCTACAATTTGGTATTTACAATGTTACCATTAGGGCTGTTTGATTTGTTCGTACTATGCATACATTCCCACTTCTACTGCACAAGACGCTCACTACGAGCAGTGACCATATGCGTAGCTTGTTGGAAGCATTCACTCGAGTGGCCCTGCCTTTTGGCGGGTGTGCTTTTCAATGCGCTGATCCACAATCACGCACTCCTATTGCGTCTAGCTTTCTCAAGTGCATACACAACCCACTACAACACATTCTTCACTGCGGAACGGTGAATTTTTAGCTCAATTACCTTCAGTTGGACGGGACAGGGTGGCGTTCTCGGCGTATGGATAGACGAGGGGAGAAATTCGGGTTCTCTGTCTCTCAGTGATTGCAAACTGCGGTTGACTAGAAGGTAAAAAAGAGCTATCAAGACCACCTTCAGTGGTGACATTAAGTCTAATGATTTTTAGAGATATATACAAATGCTCCGGAGTTTAACGCCAAAATGACAGCAATAAAGCTGTCATCACTTCCTTGTTGGATCATCATTCAGAAATAGCCCTTACAGGGCTGGGGAAACGCTGGCAATGGTGTGATCTGATCGTAATTTGAAGTATTATTATCATACATTGGATAGAAGCTTCTGGCGAATGAGGATGAAGATGCAGTGATGAAAAGGCTTCAGTATACGTTGAACGTGTTTTACCGATGATGAACGACCTTGGCATTTAGGCACATACGGCAAGCATTGAGAAGTTGGATTGTTCTACCGAATCGTTTGTTGTTAAACCGAGTGCAAAGCAAAGCTCATGTGACGGACCAATGCCTTGCCAACCAATAAAAACACAAGCAAATTTGTAAAATTAAGGGTTGCTCCCGATGAAGTGATTTATAACTCGTGGCACTGCATTTTTCAACTGTTCTTTGGAAGCAAACACTGGGTCTGGTGTTGGATTGTTTGCCATGTCTAGCATAAACTCCTCAAGATTTCTTCTGTGTACGTGTTCAGCAATTTACCTTTAAATTGCATGATTGATAAAGTCAGTAAAAGTGTGACACATCAGCTAGTAGAGTGAGCTTCAAAAGCAGTTGGCTTAGGACCGAGAATCCACACTAGCAAGTAAATTAAAGAACTTACATTTGAGATATTGTTCAGGAATGATAATGGGCGTGGATGGTTGAGTACAAGAGCATTTATTATTCTGATTGCTGGTGGGTCACAGCGAGTTTTTTTATTGTCCCACATTCATAAACAAATCACCGCCACTAACCGACCTAGTCAAGGAAGGATTTTCCTTTTCATTTCAAATACCACTTATTGACGGGAAAATAACCGAAAAGGAGAATAATCACACTGTCGTATACAGACTTAGCAGAAATTTTACACTCAACTTAATGCTCACCCAAAGGCACTTGAGGTGATGCAGTTAGAAACCTGCTCATAGTTCAGGAGACGACTAAGAAGCAACTTTGAGAATGGGCATAGCGAGAAATTCGTGCGAATGAAAGCAACAAGAGCACACTGCATATTACTTCCAAAATATAATGGGATGTACAGAGGGACAAAAGGAAACCTGATTTCATGGAACTTGCACTTATCATTGAATTTATCTTCGCATTTTATAACTTGCTAAGTTTAGTCTCAAGATAGGCACTCATTGAGCATAAATTTTACCATAACGAGGAAAGCAACAAGAGAGAGGAGTTTACGGTTGCCTTGAAGTCACAAATGTTAACATATGAATCCTAACTCTTACCGCTCTCATGCATATAAGTAGTTATCATAAACAATCAGCTATCATGAGTTTTAATGCCCATTTGTGCTGTTTGACAAATAGGCTCAGGTAGGCTGCTCAAATTAGCCATTGGGAGAACCAGGCGCCAAGTGCGCCTACCTCGCTAGACGAGCATGCCGAGACAATGGAAAACCACGATCAAACAAAGCACAAGTCCTTACACAATGCAATACTACTGCGTAATTCACACTATCTTCGAGCGATTCTAGCGCTTCGTAGAATTGATGAGTTGGAGTTAGCGGTAGATAGACTAGCGCTGATGAGACGACTGCTACTGCTGGATTGAAGGTGTTTCTAGGAGTCAAATGCTTTAATTCTAGAACCTACTGAAGGTCTGTCAATGAAGCCACTTGCATTGAGCATTGAAGACTCTTCATGACGATTAGGATGATCTTTGCTCTATCGCAACGCCAAACTTACCTTTGATAATTCCCGAACAAAGGTTATAAAAGGAATGTAAAGAATGCATTGTATTTAAAATGATGACGGTAGGAACGAGAATAATTTACCGATGGCGAAGTGCTGAAATGTTAAAAGGAACAGGAACCTGAGTTACAAGTCGGGCAATACATGAGTTTTCGGAACAACCGCAAAAACACTAGAGGAAATAAGTCCATCTCATGCCTAATCTTACTCCCAAATTGTGTTGCATGGTGCATCATTTTGGCCCATAGCATCATTCTAACTGACAGCGTGGATCGAGGAAAGATTGTTATAAATTCCCAACATTTTTTATTACTATAGATCCGAGTTTATAGCAGGCTCTTAATCGTTTATTTCATCTGATAATGGTAATTTGCATAGGAATAACTTTCAGCTGGGCAGTAATGGTTGGAGCCGTTACCGGAGCATGGATTCGTCTCCTCTGAAGCTCTACTTTACACTGTGTGCTTTCGAGGGCATTAAATTTTGGAGAGGTGGTTCAACTCTATTTTATTAGCGTGTTTACAAGAGCACAGGGGCAAGATAACAGGCTCTGATGCACTAGTAGACCTGAGTCGGAAATTGTTAGACTATATCATCATAAACTGGATTGAGACACCTTGAAATCCATGCCCTTAACCAGATACCCATTGGTCGTTGATTGCCAAACCGATACGCCTTCTATAGTCCACATTTCAAAATTCAACTATGACAAATTACTGAGATTGCAATACAGCATGTGACATCACCAAAATCGTCAATTGGCAAATCATACCAGCTACATAACCAATTTTCAAAAGGACACTAGTGAAGGACGTTCGGACAATGAGAAGACCCAGTGCCACTTTGTCATGATGTATCCTCGGAGAACCGAGAGCAGAGCACTTACCATGCAGATCTCGGCTATTGCTTCGCACGAGGGAAAAGCCGCGTCTATTCAAGAAACCTATAACACATAAACCGAAAAAATCACCATTTGCTTGCATTAATGAAACGAATGCTCCTAAATTTTCTTTTAACCCAATAAATATACGCTCCATTCTTACCGTCCAAATCGCACTGAAAAGGAAGCAGAAGTGTGCAAAGTTATCAACAAACATTTGACTCAGAAATGAATCCAACGCACCGGTGACCCAATCTTCCAAAAATTGTCTTGAACACAGAGTGAATGAAACTGTCCCAAAAGTAACTGCATTCGTCAACCAGAGTACGTCTTCTAGGTATGCTCTCTTCTCCAAAGTTATTGTTGAATTACAATTCTACACGCCACTTATTCTTCAAGTGTATATCATTTCACCCACAGAACAATAACAACAAATGATATTAAACACATTTGCTGTCATTGCAATCATCAAAATACGGTTTTTTTTAAATGTAACCTTATGTGCTTTCGAAAATGACTAGCTCTGCAGTTTTTCAAGTAAAATCTACGAAGGCTAGTATTAGATAGTTGATGATCTTGATCGAAATTTAAAGCAAACAAACCGTGGAAGAAGCGATTGCGGAACTCACTCTGAATGCGAGCGTGCGTTTTAGGGTTCATCAGTGGCGAAGCGGCCATGACGGCAACTAGATGGCGTACAGAGGTGGTCGGGGCTGCGGTTTGAGATTTGGCGGCGGCAGAGTGAGAGTTGGGGTCGAGGAGAGTACGGGAGCGAGCGCGGTGCCGGAGGAGCACAGCAAGGCGAGCAGACTCGCAGTCGCGCGCAGCGAGCTCGCAGAGTTGCAGCGCAGCGCTCCCATGGCCTCGCCAATGCGCAGTTGCTGCTCCTTGCGCATGATGCGTTGGCGGTGACTGGAACTGTGATGACGCAGGACCTCGAGGCTGGCATGCCGAGAGCGCTGGTGCTAGTCTGGATCACATATTCCAAAACAATGGCGAAGCAATAAATATCATTCTTTAGTTCTTAGCGTAACCATGACTTTGACTGCATTGAGGTTGGGCTGATGCAAGAAGGCGTGTTGAATGAGAATAAATTTTTATAAATTCTTAAAGCTTGGGGCAATTTAGCGGGTCTGGTTTCGAGGGGTATGGAGCAGCTTCATGTAAGATTATTGACAAAATAAGTTGTAAGGTGAATATCTTTTCTACACATTCTTAAAGTAGTTGGGATTTCAATAGGAGATGGTGAATGGTTAAGTAGAATTGTTGTATTCCATTGCAAAAGATATAGTATTTAGATATTAAGAGGGATGGGAGGATCAAATTCATCCCTTGCGTCAAGGCGACGCACCTTACAGATAGTTGAATGAGATACGAACTGTCGATGTGCGCCAGTGTATAAATGGAGCAATTAATAACGTGGCTTTGTAGCTTTTTGTGACGATGGTAGTAGGAATGGTTTCAGCGCTCGCCCAAAGGCAGGCGATGCGATACGCGTGGGGATCGATGGCGATTGCCAGCCCAGCGAAGGTAATGGCCCTTCCCTCTCACTGGGCTTTGGTACGAAAGTGGCAACGTTTTATGGCTGAAAAGATTATCAAACTACTGAGCTGCTTGGTGCTTCCACTAGGGGTTGACGCACTGCATCTTAGCTTCTGCAAATATTCTCGATAAAATTCAAAACTCTTAAAGATTTGGTACCAATTTAAATAAGCCTCAAGTAAATTATGCTTTCCAGGCAAATAAACAGGCCGAGAAGAGAGCTCAGCCACCACAAATCCACCGAAAATGATGGTCTTAAAGTGTTTATCCAACTAACGCTTTTCATTAAGCCATTTTGCTTGATTTTGTGGTGAGACTTGCTGCGATTTAAATACCACCAATCACTCAATCTACATAGAAAGTAAAGAGTAAATAACATTTCAAAGGTAATAAGATCTTGAAGCGTCTCAAAAAAAACTAAGACTTGAATGGGAAAATTTTCATTAATGAGAGGAGGCAAGCAATGACTTAACTGAATACATCTATAGCCATATATCGTTTGTTACTCACTGTGGTAGTCTTTTCTTGTACTTCATCTTTTATGCACTTACTCGCTTGAAGAGTGTAGACTAATCATTAACACCTACAGGAAAGATATTATCTATAAAAACTGGTAAACATGTAGAACGGGATCGACAGATCAAATTTAAGCAAGAAACCTGCATTATCAAGGTTCTGGTGAGAGACACGGGGGAATACAAGTCCGCCGCAGTTTACGGTTAAAGATGAGGGACGGTATAGGAAGTCTTTAGTGAGGTACTTGAAAGAAGATACCGTACCGTTCGAGGACACGCGAGTACAGCATGGAAAGAGTATCATCGGGGAGGACGGGCTGGCTAATGGTGGAGGTGGTAGCGTCGTCTTCGTCCACCTCCAAGATCGGTGCTCCCCCACCCGCCGCCTCGCCACTGCTGCTACCACCGGAGCCACGAGGGGCACGCTGTTGCGTGCAGGAGTAGTGCTCCTCTAGAAAGAGGCTCAGCCAAGCGGTGTGGAATGGCCAGTGCACTAGAAGACATAGCCATGTTGTTGCAACCTCCAATAAGGATGTCCACACTCTCTGGTTCTCCCCTGTCTTTAACATTCGCCCTTCAATAAAAAAAATACTGCGCAAAGTAATAATGAGAGAAAGTCCTTTGACAATTTGTTTACACGTGTACGAGTAGTAAGAAAATGACATATTTCCTGGTTACGGTTCTTTATGTACTTATAATAGTTATTAGAATATGCATCTCATGAAAGGTGGAAGTGGCTTCAAGCCAATGACTCATACGAGTTCCTTTGCTTCCATGTGGGTAGTGATTAGGGTAAACTCTTAGTGCCAATCTCGTCTATAAAAGCTGTTAACAATTTTTATTTTTTTGTTTTTTTTGTGATTTAGGAAACGAGCCGATGAGATTAAAAATTTGCATGAGAATTGCTGCCATTGAGATGGTACAAAAACTATTGCTTTGGCATTTAATCCCATCGAATGAGTGGGATTTCCAAGACCACCTCTGCCCAAAATCGGCCGTGCTGGAGGGAAATTGTTCTGATCCCTGGGGAGAGTTTGCAATGATTTGGACTTTCTTAGTGGCCTATTCTCCAAGGATTGCATTAGTGTACTTCACAGTGCTGTCCAAATTTCTAAAAGACATCACTATTCATGGAATCTGGATGCGATATGCAGTTGAGCAAGCCGACCAACTTCTGCAGTAAACATGGGCCATATATCCACTCCATTTACTCTATGAGTCTGCAACGATGACGTTGATAAGCTAAATAACTGATGCATTTCTCCTTCGAAGACCCTGTAGAGTAGATTAATGAAAGAGACATTGATAAGCCAATTTACAAGGTTCGCAGGGTATAAAACTAAAGGCTTCCTATCAAGCAATGATGCGCTATCAGTTCCTGGGTGTGCATTTAAAAATGGTTAAATGTTCGCATGCTCCCCAACTTTGTCAATAAATTAGCCTTCAAGGATGGTGAGGAGGAGCACGGTTTGGGAGCCTTAAAGGTACTAAAATATTTGGAGATGGGGTTAAAGTGTATCTTTTTCATGATGAAAATTGCATTTGCCTTTTAGCAAAGTTTACGCCCACCATCCATTATCTGAGATTAGATTGCTCAAGTCAGCTAGGGGGAATAAGTGGTGATATCGACAGAGAGGGGAAATTATTTAACATTTCTGCGTAGTGACCATGTAGATTCCAGCCATAAAGCTAATTTTGTGTCAAAGATGAAAGGTAGCCATGTTAGGACTAAAGGCATGGACTAGTAGTGCCCAACGGCTATTTTGAGTTCGAGTACTCTTCGGTTTTATAAGCGCAAAGTAATGCATAAAGGCTGGTATTACATACCTAGGAAGGCCATGTGGGTCAGAAGATGCTTAAGCTTGGTGATGTTAATGTCAGCTAAGGGGTGCTCTTCGACGAAGAACTCGGGGAAGGACAATGATACAGGCCACACACCGAAGGATGGCTTAGAATCTGGGTAGTGGTTACTCTCGGTTGAACCGTGTGTTCCCTAAAAATTGAGAGAATGTCCCAATGGGGTGTGTCGTCAGAGAGTATATTCTAACTTTCTCGGTCGATTTTAATTTCACCTCGTTTTAATGGTAGCATTTTCTGTTTATGGGAATGCATTGCAAATGGACGGATAATCAAGTAGTGCTTTTGCTCTATGATTCATGATGCTCGTTAAACGCCCTTACATTCTAGCTAAAGTAGTGTAGTGTAATATAGTGTAAGAACAGGCCATAAAACGATGTTTTTCCGATGGATGCTTAGGGTTTTCTGTTGGTCTTATGAAGACTGTTGAGGTGCAGCAGTAAAATAAGTCATTGCCTACCACTAAGCTGCTCAATCCTGGGTCATCTTGACTTTGTTGCGGCCATTCGGTGGGTTCGTCGATGAACACGGTCAGATGGCAGGCTTCCAGCATTATCTGCCAGTAGTCACACGCCTGCCCCGACTGCAATCCTGAATCGCAAGGTGGCGACATGTCTTGCTTACACACAAGGAGAATAAATATATTCGGCACGTTTGGCCTGGTTTCTGTTAAGCGTTTTGATGTCGCCGCACCATTCTAGGCAAGCGAAAACAGTCGTTTGTCTTATTGTCGTACTAGACATGCATTCATAATTTATGAAAAGTCGAACGTCAACGAACACTAAAACATTTCTTTATAAAATTATTAGCTACGCATATAAGGCTTCCACTTATACACTGAATTTATTCACACGTACATAAACTAAGTTAAGCAGGGTTGGGAGTCTCAGAAGTGCCACTTATCAATGTAAAACACCCCTAAATTATTCATACAAACGAGGCATTGTTGAGCGTTGTACACATGGGCAACAGAAGTGTTCGACACACTTCGAGCTAGCACTAATCAAAGTGATACCAACCGTGCTCCCACTATTATGTTTGCACATATTTGTGCATCGAGTGGTCACATCAGTTGAAAAGGCGTTACTGCTTTAATCCGCTACAAATCATGGACAGTATCCCGGTAAAATCAAGCCCAAATACATTAATCGATGATAAAAGAATGGAGTTGGAACGAAACAATCTTAAAGATAACTCTTAAAATGACGTATTATTATTGACCTATACTTTCTAATTGAATAAGGGGCACCAGAAATGCATCACTGATGGGAGTGCTCACTTCTTGGTCTGTCTCGTAGAGATCGTCAAGATGCCAAAGGAGGCCAGGCTCGCCCTGAGGTGAGGAGGTGAAGACACGGCCGAGGAGATGGCAGAACTCGGCGAGACGGTGCCATGGCAATGAGGGGGAAGAGGAGGCGGTGGCGTCGATAGAGAGGAGAAAACGCGTTTGGCGCTCGGTGCGTGAGTCGAGGCGATGAAGGGTGTGGCAAGTGGCCATGTTCTCACGTCGCAGTAGCGCCTCCAAACGTGTGCCCATCCATTCCCCATTCTCCAGCCACTCCACCCCATCATGCAGTAGCGGCTGCTGCTGTTGTTGCAAAGCGACGCCTCGTGGAGACTGGTGGTGGTGACTGCAGTCAGCCACGGCTAATGAGTCCGCGCTGTTCGTGCTTCCCTCCTCTCCGTTTTCTTTTTCATCTTCAGTGAAGAGTACTGATGCCTTTGGAT
Source organism: Taenia solium (assembly GCA_001870725.1). NCBI lineage: Eukaryota > Metazoa > Platyhelminthes > Cestoda > Cyclophyllidea > Taeniidae > Taenia > Taenia solium. The sequence continues at coordinate 672,168 of MIEF01007041.1, read as the reverse complement.
AGTCTACGAGCGTTTCAAAAATGGGCCTGCTCTACTACTTTCCAAATAAATAGTAATTCAGGGAACCTAAGGAGGAATTGGACTTTCACTATCTTAATCAAAGATTTTGTGAAGAAGTAATAATTGGAAGCTCAGTGTTAATGTTTTTACGGAACTTATTGAAAGGAAAATAATGTGGCATAAAGCAATCCAAATTACCATTTATTATTTTAGCTATATGAAGGCAAAGGATTTACTCCACACTAAAATGAGGGTGGAAAAAATAAGCAGCCATGATTTAATTCAATGCAAGAAGTTTGGTTTAAATCAAACGCATCCTGACCACATTGGAGTGCTTCCTATTAGAGTTTGCCAACAAATTAACTGTGAGATTTAAAAAACGTAATTAGCACTGAGGCCGACACCCAAAATCACTTTTTCTTTTGATTGCCTGATTACAAAAGTATCGAAATAGTTTTTTAGTAATAAGAAGGATTCTCTAAGGAGGGTGCTCATTCAGGGCTCTTTGAATTGATGAATTGTAAATTTGCAAGAAAATCCCTTTCAGAAATCAGGCGAAGCGGGTATGATCAAACTCATTTACAATGCAGAATAGCCCCATTCTTGCGAATCGGACTTTTGGATTTTTGGTGACTGAAAGTGCAAATAGAAGGGCGCTATCCTACTACTTATTTAAGGTAAATACAACCTCCATAAACGATGCGCTTATTGACCTAATGCATCCAGGCGTGATATCAACATATTACTTCACACCTATAACAGACAAAGGTTCATTGTCTGCATTTCCTACACCCAGCACTTTTTTCATATAAAGGAATCTTAAAAATTAACCATACAAGGTATCTCCAAAATAAGAACAAAACGAGGAAGATTAAACTTCTTAACAATATAATTTGAAAGTTGGTGGAGACTATTACTATTTGGTAACAGTGCTTAGTGATTTTAATGAAAACGTCGCTAGAAGCAAATCTCCCCTGCTGTCCTCTTTCAACAGTTTAATGGGAACTATTAAACTTCACGATGGAAAAGCTATTAGTTGAATGGTACTTTTAGGTGCGGCTTCAAGTTATTATGCCACAATGTGAATCATCAGGAACAATACCGACAGATCTGTGTAAACTTCTCTTCAAGCATTGAAGGAGAGGTTTAACTAACAGCAAATAGCTAGGATAATCAAACTGTTTAGGCTGGTTTGCAAATGAATACAAGAATTGGATCATGCTTTTAAGAAGTTTACTAAGCGTAACGTTTTCTAGTGCTTCATTTTTTTGAGAATTGAGAATAGGACATACCAGAGAAGCCGAATTTAAGAATGAGAAAGCATTCAAGGGATGTTTATTTTGGGAAGTTTAAAGTACCGAGTTCCCAAATTCCATTGTGAGAACGAAATAGGTCACAAAAGGGTCCATATTGCTGACTATTATAAATGGATGAAATCGTTTGAAAATCAAATATAAATGCTAACCCACTTCACCACTTTGGAGGTTAGACCTCCTCTCGAGTCAGCATGATCACCGGTGTACGGAAAATAGACGTAAAATGACCACTTGCTAAATATTGTGCAGTGGAACAAGAATGAATAACCGTTGGTAAATTGCACAGGGAATAAAGGTAAAGAATTTACATCAAGTGGCCAACTTTTCCGTGAGGAGGTGCTGGGAGTGCGACGAAATGGTATTCGCGGTTGATTTGACACGCGTGCGAACATGGGTGAAAAGAAGTCCCGTTAATTTTTTCTTTCTGATTTCATTCTTTTCCTGTGTATCTGGCTCTAGGATTTCTTTCTCCAAGTCATATGCGCTAGGAATTGTTGTGCCCAACTCAAAGTAAGGGAAAACTTGTCAATGTCCCATGTGATATAGCTGGGGTGAAGCTTAAGTGATAAAGACAGCATTGATATTCGACTGGCAAGAAAGCAGTTTCAGGTCTTGGTGATAACTTAAGTAAGGTTTGGTACTCCAGTCTAGTCAAAATTCTCCATTTTAAGTTTTATTTTGTTGATGTAAGACGCAATGGATCGGTATCACCACCCCATGATTCAATATGGGATGCTTTTATTTCTTATATGAGAGTAATTATTTGGGGAAATAAATACCTTATTTTCGTAGTTACCACTTGCTACGCATTCTTCACATGCTATTTCCACTAAATCAAAATTAATATTCGACATTGAGGAGAAATTAGGGGCGACATAATTGAATTCGCACTACCTTTAGATTCCTTAATGCAGTGTAGAAGTTGATTCCTTTGCTTTTTGAGCGACTGGAAGCGTCGGGGAATCCTGGTGAGGCGCTGGAGAGGCTTTAGTAATGTCGCTAACAGCGTGAGGAAACTGAGCATTCCCACTGCGCCAGATACGATGAAAGCGATCTTCGAACCATGCCTGTACTGGCTCACACCCTCTCCAGAGGTCATATGCACCCGAAGGGCAGTGGACCAGGTGAGGAGGGACAGAATCCACAGGATGAAGCAGCCCAATGCCGGAATGCAACATGCTTTGCGACATCGACGCTTACCTTGACCTGGGTAGACACGCACAAAATAACCTTGCTGACTTCAAATGCCACGTGCATGCCATGTGCATTCAAGCAGCGATTTCAGCAATTGCTGCATTTACTTAAACTCTCTTTTGCCTAGGTCTTGATTGACGGCGTGTGTAAATCTACCGTAATTCTAACATTTTTTAAAGACGGTAGAGCTAAATATGATGGGCTTCTTCTCGCATTTTGCCAAGCGAAAATGAGCAGTAATTACTAAGTCAGGTAAATTTAAACACCATTTCTTTCATCTGCAACGAATGTGATTCTAAAGCAATTGTAAGGATGGATATTTCAAAGGCACTGGATCGTGCTGGGTTACTGTGCAATAAAAGATCGGTGGCAGTTTGTGCGCAATGCTGTATGGACGTGAGACAGATGCTACAAAGTTGAATGTGTCCATTTCTTGTAACTCTTTTGCAAAACAAGCAAATTAGAAGTATTTTAATGTTCTATGTAGTTGTGATTGAATCCCATTCAGACTATAACACACACTAGGATTTAATAACACCACTATTTGCTTAAGTTTTTGCTTCGCCAGGCATCTACTTGGTGCACTCCAAACCTACAGGATGTGTCCCCACCGGCGTATTGCAGGTAAACAGCCGTTGTTGAATATTTTGATGACGCTGCTTCCCACATCTTCTCAGATAGTCGTAGTACAGCATCCCAGGGGGTTTCAGAAACTCCTAACTTGAGACTGACAGGAAGAAGCCTAAGAAGTGCCCAAAAGACTGGTATTATTGCAAATTATCCTCAGTAAAGTGCATAAAATTATTGTCGGATGAGGATTGGCTGTGCTTAAATGCATCCTTAGAGTGATTAGGATGCATTTTTTAAGAGAGACATAATAAGCGAAAAATGCGCCCAAATACAACACATTTAATGCCGTATTTGTATCTTAAATGCCTACAATCATAGCAATTTGTTTCACTGGAGACCGAAGAAAATCAGGCATTTGATTAGTATTTAGTTTATCAACAGAATGGGTAGATTTGACTGAACCGCTTGTGGATAGGTTCTTGTACTTCAGAAGCATTGAAAGATAAGAGTTTGGTACTTTAAGTGTTTCAGTAATGAGCCCGGGAATCCCGATGGCGTACCGAACATTGGTGGGGACGAGGTTCTGCTTTGGTGGCCTGTAGAAAAGGATGTCCACAATAAGGCGCCAGGACCTTGCGTAACGCAACAGGGTCTCAGCAGCTCGCTGCGCCAGCCTCCAACGTCTTACAAGTCCCCCATAAAGCACTACACCTAAAAATTATGGTGATTAACACATACACATTACTTTGAGATCATTTACGTTGACTTTGTATTAAGACAAGAGCTTGCGTTGTTTAAACCTCTTAAATAATCCATGTGAGCTTACACCTTGGAAATTGTCATTCATTAATGGCTTGGTTTGCCTGTGAATCTGCTTCCAAGTCTAATAAGATTTTCAGGAGAACATTTTGGCACATTCTTATCCCTAGATCACTTTATGACATTCATCACGTACCTACACGAGATTTGCCTCAACACGCCTCGTAATAGGCTTGTAAGTATTTTAATGTGCTATCAGATATCACAAAGGCGTGTAAGAACGTGAGTCAAAGGAAATGGACACTTATACAACCACAATTAGGTGGTGCTGAAACAAGACGACCACGAAAGAGTTTTACGAAAATTTTGGCATGAAAAGATGTTTAGTTCATCATTCATTCCGAGGAGCATCCTGTTATTCTCTTGATGTGAAAAAAACCCAAACTTACATAAGAAGGCAAGATAGAGTGTGATGGAAGTAAGACCAATCGTAAGGCCAAATTGCCACCCAAAGATAAGGCCACAAATGTAGCTGAATAGCATTGCAAGAACGGTCGGTAGAAGAGTGGCAGGAATGTCGGATTTGCTTTGTAGGCCCTTCGGCTTCTTTGCTATGTGACGGTAGGCAGCCTTAAGGTAGACTGAGATAAAAGGTGCTAAGTTTGGATTTCATTAGTACAGATTGTAAGATTCGCTTTCACGCATCCACGATGTAACATGCTTATGTACTCTAACTGATTAAAAAAAAAACGTGTGTACTTAGGATGCTGATAAAAATTTCTCTATTTATTTAGCAATTTACAAAAATTAAATTTTTTAGCCATGTTTTTAGCATTACGTGGTTACCGTCGTGTAGTTGAAAAATTAAGGTTTTGACGGTAACTGAGACCTGCTCTCAACGGGATGTGGGGTAGTTAGTTATGTTAGTCCAAGGCCCCTGGCATAGACTGCATGGAGGGCATCAATTGGCCAGACGAAATGAAAAGAAGTTGAGCGGTGTGATCCTTGGACATGGTATCGTGGTTTCGCCAACCTCTCATAAGTTTTCCTCATAGACCATGAGAATAATTAATTCTGCTCGAACTTATCGCTAAAAAGAATGGTTATAAATCGACAGGTAATGCATAACTTTGTCCTAATGCATGCAACAAGGCGACTGTGCTGAGATGACAGCATACTATCCCAACTATGATTGCATTTTAAGTTATCGGTCCAAATCCTGTATCATTCTTAATTATGATTGTATCGCTGTACTTTGGAGCAATGATCGTGATTATCGTTTGTAAACTTAAACACCTTAATTACAGTGAATAAGGGACTATATTTGTCTATTTCGCCCATGTTTTAGTCGGGTAGAAGATGTATATGCATGCAGTGGAGAGGAGCACGGGCAGCCAACCTGAAAGTTGCCTGTTGAAGGTGCTTCTTTTGGTCCCATCAGGACGAAGGAAGACACCGATGAGGGCTGGGAGAGTGGTGTAGGGAGAGACGATCATGTCAGCAAGGGCATGCACGCAGCGGCGTTGGAAGGGCGGCATTTCTAGCAGTTGTTGCGACTTGATCTTGGAATTTGTGATGTAAGCACCCAAAAGCAGGTTCTCCGTCTCGTAACTTTCTGGAATGTAACCAATGTTGCAGATAGCAAAAGTGCTATAAACCAAAAATTCATTCTTTTAACCCAGCGGCTCATCCACATTACTAACTCAAAGTCGAGTAGCATTAGGGCTTGCAATGGTCATGGCTTTAATGAATCACCTTCAGTGCATCGTTTCGGTCATCATCACAATGTGCTGTTTTATTCAGGATTTATTGGACTGAAGGTGGCCGAGCGTTTTACCAAACGAACTTCAAAGTTTTTTGGACACCACTCATACGCCCTGGGAAAATATGAACGCAAATATGCACTTTGTTATGGTTAATATTATGAACCCTCGAAAAGTGGAGTAAGTTCGGACCACTGCACTCACAACCAACTCCTGCACTATCTTCATCATTGCGTTTCGCTGGAAGTCTTCGCTTATTTCTTTGTTCGGGTATTGTGAGGATACAAGAGCTACTCCACTGTTACCACCGTGATAAAGCTTTGAAGTATACTCTTAGGGAAAATGAACACTATTACATTTTGGCAGGGTCTTAGACTTGTACCTTAATCGTCAAATGCTCGATCACTCACTTCATTCGAGACATATCGCTCACCACATTTAAATTATGAACCAGTATAATTTTGACATTCCTTAGGTGTTTAAAATAACTATGAGTTGGTAATCTAAATAGCATTTATTTTGTTAAAAATAGTAGTCGGTAATAATAATTAACGGCTGACATGAAACATAAAAGCGATGTTCACAAGCGGATGTTTTCGGGGGTTTTCAAAGTGACATTAATCGACTCCCGGCATACATTCCTTATGCAATCGCAGCTTTTGCATCACCAAACTCGTTTAGCCCATACTTTTGCGTTCTTTTTAAGTAGACTTTGAAAGAAGCTGACGTTGTGCACATAAGTAACCCCTACACTCACCAATCCCCAAGGTCTTGGATGGCGAGAGACGATATTTCTCAGGTGGAAATGCATGTGGATGCCTCAAAGCTTCTTTGCGATTGTGCCGCTCCTGTGACCTTAGGTGGTGGTGATGACGGTGGTGCTCAGGGGAGGAGACTGCCAATGGTGGCGGCGGAGGCGAATTTTCCGTCTTGTTATGGTAGTGATAGTGATGCTGAGAATGGAATCGGGATGGGAACTCTGGGGTGGGAGCAGCAACGGCTGTCAGACCCCCAGCCGAAAAACTGCTCCAACTTTCCCTTTCGTCGCCTACCTCTGAACTGTTTAAAGCATATCTCGTTTGCATATCGTCTTTGTACCCCTGCTTTTTACCTGTATGGGAAAGACTTGTATCTTAGTCATAATATCCTAATCAATTTACAGAGTTTCTTACAATAATCTTCTCTAAAAGCAGTCAAAGCCTTAATCCTTTTCGCAATATGCTATTCTAAATCAGATGAAATATGATGAAAGCGCTTTACCTGGTGAAGTTCAAAGTCATGTATAAATAATGAAAGTTGCTGACACTTTAATACTGCTATCAATGAAGATCGGCTTCTTTTTTTCATGCTCAGTCGTTGATACTACTACCATTGATTTGGGTAGAGTTTACTACGTCGTCCCCATATTGTTTTAGGTAGCTGGAGTTATTATCGGTTTTAAGATCAACTTCGTTTTGCTGGAATTGTAAGTTACCCCATATCAAAGTACACAGGATGGGAATTTGAGACTTTAGAAGCGCAACATTACAGCACCAAATAATGCAGGTAATCATTGTTAAATCGAAAACTTGGAAGGAAATTAAATGAGAATCGTATCACTTTGTAAGCAAAACATGGGCTGTTTTGAAATTTATGATGATAAATAAATTAAATAAATAAAACAAATAAATGAATAAAATCCTAAGCAATTGTATGACATTTTCTTTCGACAAATATTTACAAAATAAATATGGAGTATCGGCACGTTGAAAACAAGTACAAACAAAAACTGTTTTGCACTTTAGCACCCATCCTAGGGGAAGTACTTTTATCGTCCGTCTCTAATCGGACCACCTGCAACTTCTTTTAACAAGTCCCTTTGTTGGAAAATATGCAGAAGTATGTAGACTCTTGTAAATGAGTGTGCTTAATTGGAAGTGAAGTTGATTGGTGAAAGTTTGTTTAGTCCATGATCCGTGTCTCACGTGCAGCTCTAACTTCGGCATTCTTCATAGCAATCTGAAAATTTCGGACACGTATTGAAAAGGGGATTCTTCTTACCATATCCACGTTTTTTATCATAAAATCGTCAAAGAGGGAGCTAAAATGACGTCAGCCTACGCATTAAGTGGTACAAATTGACCTTAGGCAGAAATCGGACATGCCTGAGAGATTTAAAAGAAATGATACTCTGGGTAGAGCAACAGTCGGTGAGGTGGCTACGAGTGCACTTATAATATGCAAGATGTATTTTAATTTCCATTAAACTGGAAAATACTGGAGTTTGCCGAAGGAAAATAAAACGAATCTACGTGCCCTAGAGTGCCCTAGAGGACAGCGTGGAACAGAGTAAATGCTATTAAGTTTAAGATAAAATAAATTACCCTCAAATGCTTGGTGGTGCGTAGTTGCGGTGCTGCTGCTTCTGTTTCTGTTGTTACAGCTTCAGTTGCAGAATCAGTTGTCAAGCCCAAGCCTGCAAAATCCCCCAATTTATGATTGGTTTCTGTGCCGTGCCTGTCTGGCTATCGCTCCCATTTCCCGAATGCTGTGTGTCCGTCCCTCCAAAAGGAGGTGGAGGCAGAAACGGCGGAGTTGAGGGTGGCGGTGGGAGGGTAGGAGGAGGGGGAAATAATGAACGCGCACCCGCGCCTGTGCACTCGCCACGATCTCCCTTGCTCTACCATGCCTCCTCATTCCCGTCTCAATTCAACGATCTAATGGCAACTGTGGCTTAACTAGCTGACTACTTTACTCAAGTACACATTATTCATCCAAATGGCAAAATTGCGTGCAACGACATATTTACTAATATGAGCAAATTAAAGAGCAGCAGAAAAGGACCAATAAGTAGCAACTAGGCACAAAACTACTTCCATGCGTACCTTTACGAAGTTGAATCGTAGTGAGGTAAATGTTTTGATTCCAAACATTATTACGCGATTTTGCTTGTTTCTAAATGCATGCAATGAAACCACTAAATATATTGACTCAAAATTTCAGTCCCAGCAGAACTTATTTGGCTGTTCATTGTATCCGGCTCATTTTCATGTTATTATAAGGCAACAGGGTATCGGTCTACTTACTACATGTAATTCTTTACAAACGGCCGTCACTCAAAAACATGTGAACAATTTGAATTCTTATCGAGAGTGTTGAAAACAATGGCTTTTAGGGACTACTTTACTCAAACCGCCTCAAGCAACCAATCGGCTAACAACTGCACTTAATTCTCCCATTGCCACAATCTGTTGACAATTTTGAACTAACTCCTCTTACTTATTTTTACTCAGTAACAGCTATTTCTTGACATTACTTTTGTGGAGGAATGTAGTGATTCACACTCATACAAGTTATTTTGCTGAACTATTATGGAATAATGCTAGCCCAAAATGCTCAATTAGCTCCACAGTTTTGGTTCCCTGTTAATGGGGTAGCTTTCTCACCGAACTTACGGCCCCCAAGCCCTTCTTTTACGATTGCACGACTTAGTAGGTCTTCATGGGACCCCATTAGAGATTCCTTACCCCACTCGTCTCTCGAAGCACGCATCTATACAAACTTCATCAGAGAAATGAAGATCTAAACCTAGTATTCTGCTGTGCACATAAATTATTACAATTCTCGAACTATGTAGTCCATAGAAATTAACTCCAATCTATGCTTATCTCATTTTAACCCGTTTAACTTAACTGAGCCTGGAAACATCACAATCCACTCTGCAGAGGCGCAAGACCGATGCGTCTTTCGTCTCTTAGGCCTTCCACACCAGTCAATCATTGCGACAATGGTGTTTGTCGACTTTAACATCTCGTTGTGCCTTCAAGAGTAATTTAGGTGCTATATTAACCTATAAACTAAATTATTCACTCTTGCTGATATAATCGTTAAAAAGCTTTGGAACAGATAAGATAATGTCACCTGAAATTATTATATGTTTTTCACCCGGTATATTCACAGTATCCACTTCTGATTTGTCTTAAACGACTTTTCCCTGAGAAAAGAAACCGGACATGGTGAAACCTAATTGAGCATGCGTTGTGGAGACAGTGGTTTAGATAAGTTATTCGACGATTCAATAAAAAAAATACAACATGAAGAATAAATTCCCCCAAACTAGAGCCAAAATTATAAAGATTTTGAGTTTATTAAGCTCTGAACTAATAAGCATTTGTCTAGGCAAGATCCAACTACAAAAAGTGGTGGTTCGCAATCTTTACTGCTTCAGTGTGTGCTAGCACGTCAATTGGCTCGGTTGCATCCAGCAATACAGCTTTCATGTTCCACAAAGTAATCAACTAGATTTAGGGGTTAAAGTGATCCGATGGTGAGGGGTGAATAGGAAACCGGAACGGGAAGGGATGACATTAGCACCGGCAAGAGGGCACCCATTATCTGCCTGGTTTATACTTGTTTAGAGGGTTAGTGCCATGAAAAACATCCTACCTGCATTAAACACATACTAAGAATGAAATTAGGGCCTAGCGATTTGTAAATTTTTTGTGATTTTTCAGTCTTTCGTTTAAAAACGTGTTTTGGCTTCAATTGAGTAGCCCATTTCTAACCGGTCAATGGGGTGCTGTAAAAATATGAAAATATTCGTGTACTTGCGCATCAGAACATTATGAGGCCCAATTATGAATAACTTCTATTTAGTCAGGATAGGAAGTGACCATTTTGAATGTTTATTGAATAGTTAAACATCAAAGACCGTGGTTATGTTTTGGAAGCGAAACCATTGGAGATTTGCATCGAGTGGGGATTGGACTTGCGATGCGTGCCGAGGCCACATTATAGGGGATCCTGGTAACCACGCGTCTTTGGTCCGGTGCGATATAAAGGCAGAGATACGGGTCAATTTGTTTGGCATTGGATGTGGATGCGAAATTCATGCATTGAGAAATCAGACAGAAATTTGCTACAGAAGCAAAAGGTTCACTTTCACAGCCTTATCAAATGAAAACCGTACTCACAAAAGTTGTTTTGCTTGGTAAAAATTTACCATTTTTCTTCCACAATCTTCCATTTTAGTCACATGTACAATATTTCTGCTCCATTTAAGTAAACACCATAACCTGATGCTGATGGGCATCAAGCTTGCATGCTGCTTTCGCTCCCACAGAAGGCTGCTTCGATCATTTCATAAGTACTTCCCATTTTGAGGTTAAAAGAGAAGGAAAATAATCTCAATCGACTAGACTTCCCCGTTGTGGGTCGAGATAACCTCTTGTTTTGGAGTTACGCTTTCCTCAGTGGAACAGCTCAGACCATTACCGCTGATTGTGTTGGTAAGCCTAATGGCCTCAATTCAAATTATTACATACATCCCACGACCAGGGTCGCATCCACGCTAACTCACCATTAGGCTAGCTTCACAAATTTCACTGCATAGATTTATGCTTAGCCTATTCCCTTAAAAACAACTGCCCTGGTGATGCGCTCCCCCTCGCATACCAAGACTGATTTCATCCAGAGGTCATTTGGGGGTCTTAGCACGAACTTCAGCCTGTGAGGACATGGTGAGCTAAACCCTAGGCGGTGACTAGGGGTCGGTCAAGTAGGACGACAACCTAGTTTAATAAGCCATTTAGGTCACGTTGACTCGACAATCGCCGACTTCCGTGTCAACTTATGTTTAGTATGTAAGGCTTATGGTCTTGGCGGGTTTATTGCCTAACAATATTTCTTTTCCGTGAATTTTTAAATGAACAGCGATAAAGGCTGTTCCCATATGCACTCTATTGGTAGCCCTAAATGCAGAAATGCTAATTATTATGCTACTTTAGAGTTTTAATTTGCAATGACTGAAATATACTATTATTAAGAGTGAATGTATTATAACTGCTTCAGCCATTTAGCCGATCCCATTCGTAGGTCTGTGACGCCCACAAGACCAAAGTGCAGACTTGATTTGCAGGCACCGTTAATTTACTACATTCCTTTGTCTGTTTAGATAACTGAAAACTGAAGGTGCCCATAAATCCAGCTTTGAGACGATAAACAAAGTAAAGTAGGTTACACGGTAGTGAATGTAAATTGATGTATCAACGGCTCCAACAAGATCTCCTTGGTTTTACTGTCAAACCGATTTATGACATCTTTTACAACTTAACAGACGACTTCACTTCAATTGGCATGCTTGTGAATTGAAGTCAGATGATATTATTCACAGCTTCGTTTGGTTAGCGGAATTTTGGAAATGGGTGGAATTTGACTTGACAATTTGCGGTTTGAGTATGCACTTGAACAACAAACAATTACATCGCAATGGACTATACCTCTATGAATACGGCACAGAAATCAACAAATCAGCAATGTGCTGTTATTGCCAATGTTTGATCTGGGCATACTCATACTCCGTCACCAATTTACCAAAAGCTATTAAATTACTCGCAAGCTTTACAACTGCTGATGGCACTCTGGTACTACCCTGCTGCCCTTTAATCTATCTTCAATCCCTCTTCAAACACGCACGCTCTGAAACTTAGCAGAAATTGCATTTTCAATCGTTCAAAAGTGATTGGAAAGCCTCTTTGGAAAAACAACTACTCCGCACCTAAAATAGCATTTTTCTGCATTTTTTACTCACTATCCTTACGGATAATGTGTGTAATGACATCTTCAGTTCGCTGTAGATAGTGTTTCACGTGTGAAACAAGAGGGGTTGTTCTCTCCATTTGGAAGCGGACAGATCGAGTCACAATGTTAATCAACCACACTACCGATGAATGATTGTGGGATAGGTATGGACCTAAAGCAACGAAATGACTGGCTGAGACGCCGAGTTGTGTGCTGCTTAACCTCATAGGGCGTAACGAAGACGCGGTCGGTACGAATGATTGAGCGAATTCATTGTAAGCCTGCAGAGCATTGGTGGATGACCAGCCAATCATAGTGGAGCAGGGACTTGTATTTAGTGGTTCTCTGTTTGCAGGACCCGAGTTGGGTATCGTTTTCGTCATGGTGCTGGAGTCGTGTGCGAGTGTTGCTAGCGCAGATTGTGACGTCGTTGTTTTCGTCAACGACACCATTCGTTCACTTGGGTCAGAATTTTCTTCGATTGAAAGAGCCCTCATTAAATTTGAGGAGGTATGTGTGCTTTAAACTGAATTAGCGGTAATGGGCGTGCATCTTGCCAGCTTAAGAGGCAATATTTTTTTGAATTTCAGGTAAATCCTAAGTTCTTCGAGTCTTGTGAGATCATCCCCTTCCCCGAGCACCGTTGTCAGAGATTGGTGAGTGTCAACATTAATTTTAACTAATGTCATTTGTGCTTATGAATTTGGTCAATATTGGCCACTGATGACCAATGTCCAGGATTTCATGAAACTAGTTCACCAAATTGTCCCATAATTTTGATAAACATCTTCATAGACAAAAGTTTAACATAGGGTTGTTTTCAAAATGATGCCTTTTAGCACAGCAACTTTAGCTCAGTGTCTGTTGGCCTGAACTATCTTATGCTCGATGTTTCGGGCCTAATGTTAGGCACTGGGGATACCTAAATGTTCGTCGGATCTATTCAAATGTCGCTTCGCACCAAATGTTTGTAACCTCTGAACTCTTCCCTGAGATGTTAATGACTCACTCTTGTTACGTAAATGTTTACTAACTCCCGAGAATGAGCTTGGCGCTGCTCTCAGTAGGAGCGGTTGCACTCTATGCAAATACCTATTTACCGTTAAATTCCGGTGTCAAATCCGAACTGTAGAGAAAACATTTCTGATTTTCGGCAAAAAACATCTGAAAACAGTGCCTTGTATAAGACCTTAATTTAATTCCCGTTTTTCATGTATGGGCAAGAAAAGGGCTTATTCAGATTACCATTGCATTGGTTGTGCTTTCTTACCTCAGATATATTCTTCGACTGGCAAACTTCATGGGGATGTCGCAGACAGCCGTAACATTTCGGATGCAGCTTTCAAAGCTCTCCAAAAGTACGTAATCTGTGATAAATGCAAACTTGATTGTGTCCTATTGACGGACAACCAGAGAGGGTTTCTAAAATTTCCCGCAATTTCGATGATCAATTGTTATGGAAAGTGAGGATCATAAGTTGGCAGCATCGTTAAATGTTAGCCCAGATAGGTAAAGATGCATCGTTATAAAGCTTTTATTTTCACTCATAATTAAGAAGCAAGCTGGACCTTTGCATTGCAGAGCGCATCATATTGGCTGTCGAAAACCCCTCTTGGTGCTCGGACACATTACATCTGGACCAAAAGACGCCGTCTGGATGCAGAAAGAGTTTCCCCTGCTCAACGCCATTCTTGGTGCTCTACACGCCCTCTACACCGTAAGATGCGTATTTCAACATACGCTAAGGATTCCAATCGTGGAAACCTCTTTTTCATAAAGTTAAATGCACGGGACGAATGGTATATTGAAGGTTTTCCTTCTTAGCCACTTGAACTGCGTGAAGCTTTTCCTGAGAAAGCGAAGAAGTTTGATAGTCTGTTAGTGTTTGGTGCTTCGGAGAAAATCTTGAAGGTTGCCTATGCGATGGAGGAGGGACGACGTGTGGCCCGCGACATCGCAGGATCGGATCCAGAACGGATGTCTGCTCCCCGAATTGTCGAATACCTGAAAAATGAATTCGCCTCCGCGGTTGAAGTGGTGATGGAGGCGCAGGAAGTCGACGTTTGCGCATATCCCCTCATGGCTGCCGTTAATAGAGCTGCTTCAGGTGAGTTAGTCACTCTGCATACCGAGATCCTCGATTTTCGCGGTAATTGCGACACCACCAAATTACTTCAGGGATTGCGCGCCATAATGGAAAGGTGGTTCATTTGAGCTATACGGGAGGTTCAACGGTGGACACGACGCTCTTTCTGATCGGCAAGGGCATCACTTTCGACACTGGCGGTGTGGACGTGAAAGCAGGAGGTGTGATGGCGGGTATGCATCGAGACAAGTCCGGGGCCGCAGCGATAGCGGGCTTTTTCAAGACCCTGAGTTTGCTAAAGCCGAAGGGTCTCTCTGTCCACGGTGCGTTGGCCCTTGTGCGCAATAGCATCGGCTCCGACGGTTACGTGGCGGACGAGATCATCACCTCACGTGCCGGACGGCGTATCCGCGTGGGTAATACAGATGCTGAGGGGCGTATGGTCATGACTGACCTGCTCTGTGAAGCAAAGGAGCAGGTAGCTTCAAAGTTTGTCTGGAAATATTTTCTCCTTTGTGACATGGGTTCCAATTTTTGTCATGGAGTGCTTACTTTAGCCATACAATTCATCTGGCCGAAGGGAGGGATGGTACCGAAAGTTGCATTAAACAATTGGTGCTAGACGAAATCCTTCTTGAAAAGTAAACATCTTCCTGAAAACACTAAAATGAATTTGCTGGTTGGTAATTCTTAGTTAGCTTCATACAAATACATTACTAATTCGCAGCCTAAGTGGATACCGAGGTAATCAATATGACATTAGCACGGAGGTCTTTCTTGTTTGCGATTTCACTCGTTATCCGTTGGACAAGAAGGTACTCTTCTTCGCATTCTTTGGATTGCAATTTCCTAGAAAGTCAGCTTTCTTGTGAACTGCATCCCGAGTTTCATGAGAATGAGTTTAATGCATTGATGACAAGTATGTGTCGAAGTGGTTAAATCATCTAACTTTTAATGAAGAATTCCGCGTTGAATTAGCATCATCCATTTGAAGAACTGCATCAAGGCAATGTTAAAGGTGTTTAACTTCCGGTAACAGAGTGTCAATAATCTAGCAAAAATATCCACACGCTTTTATGGCTGTTCATTTCACTAGCAGTGCTTTAGTAATTGTTTAAGTGGCACAGAGATGTCGATTTTATTTCCTAAATTTCCTTGCTTCCAAATAAACAGGTAAGGTACGTTATGCACTTTCCTGGAACAACATTTGTGTGGCAAACTTTCCAAATGGCAACTTTAAATTTCATAATCAGTTTTAGCTTTTCCAAAGTACAGCATCTTGGGAAGTTCGAGTCTCCATTGCCCTGTCATGCACTAGCCTCAAGTGGTTGATATGACAACGGCGAAATGTGACTAGAACACAATACGGAGCATTTGAATGCCTGCGTATTCCCAACCTGTGTTTATTACGAGGAGACTCTAAAGTATTGGGGAGTTTAGGCTACCTTCTATTGGCGCCATCATTGGCATAAATTCCATCCAATACGCTGAATCCTCTACTGGGGACCTAGAACTGTGAAAAGTTGCGCCTCACCCAGACCTATTAATAATTTGGCACTTGACTTACATTGTAGGCACTGAATGCCGTAAATCCGTTTCTTTTTACATTTGCTACGCTGACTGGCCACGTGGTTCGTGCCTACCAATGCTATACTGTAAGCGTCCCCATTCATAAAGTTGAGGCCTCACCTATCTATTTCCACACGCTACATAGAGTTTGTATTTCCATCTTAGGCTGTCATGGACAACGGTCCAGCGCGCAAGCGCAGCGTCGCAAGCGACCTACAGAGAGCGGGCGATCAAGTATCTGACGTGGCTGAGGTGCTAATACAGTAACATTTTAACATTTGAACTATGATTTAAAAGTCGAGAAATAGTTGTGTTTGCATTTCGTCTAAATACAGGTATCAACGATACGCAGAGAGGATTACGAAGTAGTCAAAGGTCATACGGAGTGCGAGGATCTCCTTCAGTGCAACAATCTTCCGAGCAGTGGAACCCCTCGTGGACACCAATTTCCCGCAGCATTCATGATTGTTGCTAGCGGGTTAGACGAGGTTGTTTTCCCCTACCCTTTAGACTATTAAGCTGCACTCGGTTTAAAATGAAAAAAACGGGTGATTTCCTGAGGTTGATTTATGTTCTCGTGCTCACCTGTTGATTAAACTGCCTTTCGTCTGTGTAGCACGGTCTAGGAAGTGACAAGAAGCAGTTGCCTTACACGCATCTTGACATCGCCGGCAGTGCTGGTCAAATTGACACTCTTGCGACCGGTGCCCCGCTGATGATGTTCACCAGCATGTACGTCCTCCCTCGCCTCTGAGATCAACGATTCGCTTAGCCGTCAATCGATGGGACAGTAATGAACCTTTTTAAAATTTTACAGTGTTTTATGGGTACTTTCCAATCTTTCCTAATCTACCCTACATCAACAGTTGAAGTACTCCACTGACTTATTCTCTTCTTTTACATGGGTTGGAGTTGGGCTCTTTATGAGAGACTAGTAGACTTGTTGCAAAAACCGTTCTAGCACCATGGTCCCTTCTAACTATGCATGGTAATGAAAGAGTAATTGGGCTGCTATCGACAGAAATAGCGTTGATGGAGGGTTAACACCGGTATGGAATTCGAGACCGCATAACATCCTATAGCTTCTCTCATGCGGTTGTTGTCACTACGCGGTTCGTGCTTTGACAACTGCTTGAGTCACAAATGGGGATTACTTGCTAACTTTTTGTAAGTGGACGTACATTCACTTTTAACATCAGTGATGCGTTATGTAAATGTTGGTAAACCTGGGGTTTTGTCAACTTTCTGGACTGCATTGAGGTAATTCAGCGTCCTTGTACAGGTCTATTTGATAAAGCGCAACTTAAAATAGCTTCATGTAGCTAGTGTACTCCGCCCCTTTTACCACCTCGTCCTCACTGATGCTGTCGTCCACATTGGTCGGATTTGCATTCCATTTCTGGGGCAGCTGCAAGGTTTGTTCGCACACTACACGGCTCACATTCTTAAGGCAATCAAGCCTGGTGTCGATTCGGTTTTTCATTATGTTTGGGTTTGAAATTCTTTCGTCCAACTTACAGCCTTTGCCTATTCATTCTGAAGTCGCTTGACATTGCTACACTGCCTAAGGTGAACGGTTCTGATTAGACTTTTGTTTTAGGCGTAAAAAGGGTTTGTCACTCTACTGACGGGAACGGCACCGACGGGGCCCCATAATGTCGATTTGGGAACCGAGGCTGCCCGGGCCAACATTTAATGCAAATCCCGTTCTGGTGCACCACTTTAGTAGCCACAGCCGGATGAGTTTAGTTGTCACTTGCAATGCAATAGAGTGCAGATTGTGCCATTGAGAGTTTTTCCTTTAAACCGAGCTAAGTTACCCCCAAATGTGCTAAAATGGTAGATGTATTACTTCAAAACTTTCCTTAATGTGAAAGAGGACAATACTAGGGCAGGACGTGTGATATTGATGCACTGGAGGGCTAAATTGCCACTGGTGTAACCCAGAGGTCATACTGTCGGGCTGGCATACAATGGTCGTACCCTTCAGTGCCCGTGTAATCAAAACTACGAGTTAAATAAAATATCAAAGCATCGCAGTAGTTTATTTATGAGAGCCTATCATCATGTAAACATTCTCACTGAGATCACTATTCAGTGGGCGAATAGATTACAGTGTGACAAGCGGATTCAAAATCGACAGCATTAATTTATTCAAGAATTACCTCAGAATCGCTAAGTATTAGCTGTCACCAATTTTTGTTGAAGTTGAATTTCATGACCATTAGAAGAATATCTCACCAGCTAATATTTTCCTGAGTAAGACCGGTCTGGAGCCTTACCTGTCTTAATGCGGAGTCCGAGGCAAACTTTCTAGTTCTTAAGTCTGATCACCGTGAAATTTTAACTGGAAAAACTAGTACCGCATTTAAAAAGTACTATAGCGAGGGTACGTTCGGAGCTGCCTCAGCAGAAATCTTAATTCGTCGTGGCTCTCGATCACAAATTTGGCAACTTTATAATTTGATTTACGAGCGCCTTAAATTCATTCCGCATTATTGGGATTAGTCTGAAACAATGAGCACATAATGTCCTGAGAATCGACTCGTAAGGGCTAAGCTCTATCTTGCGAGCGGAAATGCTGTAGGGATTTTAGCACTTCTGTCACCTTTCAAGACTTGTGATGCGAAACAGTCTATCCTACCAATCGTGAATTCATTTTTGTTGTGTCCTTCTGCAGTGAACGTTTTACAAAAATAACACATCCATCAAAGTCAAACATCTGTACTTTAAAGAAAGAGGCTCAAAATTAGCGCGAAATTAGGCCCTCGTATTCATGCATGACACAAACAAACACTATCGTACTGCTACCTTCCGCTCCAAACAAATCCACAAATGTATCGCTTGAGCGTACTTTCAGATGCTTTGCTTTTGTCAGCTCTGTGTGTGCCCCACTCACCTCCTCATATCAGTTCAGGTCTTGTAATTCACTAATGAGCATCTGTAATGATGACAACCAGATAGTACACTGCTCAGTTGACCGTTGCTATGGCAAGGTGTGTGTCTTCACAAAAATTTGATGCTAAAAATTAAAATTGGTAGTTGAAGAAAGTAGAAAATAGTATCTTCACTGCCAGTGTTCAAGTAGAATAACTATCATCTTTTCCCAAACAGCAGGAGGATGTGAACCCAATTTTCCTCAATAATGAGTAGCGGTCAAGCATGTACGTTGATTTAAAGCCTGCATTTTGATAAAAAGTGATTAGTTCTGATGCTTTTTCTTTTACCATGTTCTACACAAATATAATTGATTAAACTTACCCACAATTAAATAGTTTTTTCACGGGACTTCATCTTGTGGGTGGTTTCGATACTCTTAGATGTAAAACTTGGGCGCGGCATAACGGAGAGATGATGTCCATTCCTATTCACATTACACTTTTCTGAGCGGAAAGGTTTCTCCTAACTTTTAGTGTAGATGGGTCGGCATTCCCTATACGAATCGGTAAATTAGTTCTAATTGCATTCGATGCCACTATACAGTTACATTCATCCCAGCATGTTCGGACCAATCCATTGTGCAGATATCATGAATGGCTATTGCATATAGCAGATGAGGATAACTCATATTTCAGTGCCAGTATAGGGACTAGGATTATTTATACAAGACGGACAAGCGGGCGAGACTGTGAAAATGAGGGGAATGGTAAAATGTGAGTAGGGAACGGAGAATGGGATGCGCAGATGGGGCGAGATTGCCAACTCACTTAACTGCCAGTGCTGCCCAGGAGGTTATAGAGGTGCTCGTCATTGATACATCCTCGAATGAACTCCTCCTTGGAGAGAACGTGGTCAGAGTTGAGGTCCATCTTCTTGAATATCGCGTGCGTTCTCACTTCCGAACTGTTCTCGGGGCTAGGGTCCGTCTCGCCCACCATCAGGTAGATGGCCTAGCAGTAGCGGCATCAGGAATCATTTAATGCCAGGCATTCATAGTGTTTGTTGCATTCAAAGGCAGGCTAGGCATTGCATTAACCAGAAGTGGTCTCCTGATCTCCAAAAATGTTTGCTTCTAAGTGAACTCATGTTTAGAATGAAACTATTTCACTAC
This sequence comes from Taenia solium, assembly GCA_001870725.1. Classification (NCBI taxonomy): domain Eukaryota; kingdom Metazoa; phylum Platyhelminthes; class Cestoda; order Cyclophyllidea; family Taeniidae; genus Taenia; species Taenia solium. The sequence goes on along the minus strand of MIEF01007041.1, from coordinate 652,302 downwards.
CAGAGCAACTTATTTGAAGGAAAAGCAAAGGTTAAAATGCAGAACTAGTAACATTTAGTTCATGTGAATTCTATTGTAAGGTTAATATTACCGTGTTTGCATATCAAGTAATGGTCTTAGCTGGTGGATAATGGAGGTGCCGTGCCGGGTAAATTGTATGATAAGAGTTCGGGAACAACACATTAGACCTTGAACTTGAATTCGAACAGAAGGAAATCTTCTTCTGCACTTGCCTGACTTATTTCATTCGCAAAGTGCATTTTAATGCAAAAACATCGAGTCTAAATATGAGTAGAGCCCCATTGAGGTATAAGTCAACTCAGTGTTTTCAACTCTCTGATTCAATCTTTCGTAGCGCTTCACTTGCATGTGCATTGCATGCGAATAAGCAAAGTAGGTTAGTGAACATCTCTATTTGAAAGATACTCGAGTTGGGGTCGATTCAGACAAATCCGATCATGCAATACAGTTTGAAGGCCTTGAAAGGCACACAAAAGTAGCAGGCCATATACCCAAGCCAGTGAAAGCCGAATGCCTTTGTCAGAGGTTACATCGAATCACTCCTTTTCGAATGTAAACACAATTGGCTACCGATCACCTCAGAAATTCTGATACCGCCAAAGCACTGAATGTCTTAACTCCTGCGCTGTGTCTTTCAATGTATTTTTACAAGTCAATTTATCAGACTTAAGAAATACTGCAGAAAAGAAGCCCTAATTTCAATCTGCCACCGCACGGCAACGGAATAACCTTGAAAGTCAGGGCTACACACCACCTTTTATTAAAAGTCAGGAGCATCACCAAAGCACCCGGTTCATTGTTGGGACGATGATAAATGAACAATCCCTCAGGAGCACTACTTTCATTAAAACTTTGCTGTAAGGCGGAAATGTATTTGAGCTGTGTTTTTCGTACGCTTTAGGGATACATTTGGAGATTAAAATGTACAGCCAAGGCTTTTGAGGGTTGTCGAAAAACGCAGCCACAGAAATGGAGGTAACACAGTGTGTTTGTCGAATGCAGCTCAACCTATTCGTTTAGCAACCAAAGGTTTGTTTTTTGCCGTCGTTATTCTTTTTTTTGAGGTAAAAACAAAGTATGATGGAAAGTGGGGGCAATGGCTTCTGAATACCACCACCTACTTGAAATGAAAATACATGGGAGCTACGATGATCGTAGTTAGGCGAATTGAAAGCTACTCCCCAATAAAAGCTTTCACATAAAAAAGCGAGTGTTTCTTCTTGTCTAATTAGAGCTTGATTGACACTAGTCAACTGACGGTTACATCTCAGCCGACATCTGTTGATGGGCGCTTTAAGTGCCGATTAAGTTGAGTCGCAGTATTCATTTTACATTTTGAAAACGAATCCTCCTACTCAGAACTTTCAAGCAAATCTAGAAAATATCGCTTCCTCACTTTACACCTCAACAAGATGCAATTTACCGAAATAAGCATCCATCAATATTTGTGGAAAGGGATGGCTATTAATAGTTTACAACAAATTCATTAAATACAGTGGAATGTAAATAACGCTGATGAGTTCGTCGAATTCGAGAGCATTATATGCTTACGACTTTACGGGAAAGTAAAAGTCACCATACCTTAATAATTTCATTCATTTCTGACTCCTCAATATGTCCGTTCCCGTCAATATCGTAGAGTTGAAAGGCGAGGCCAAGTTTTTCCTCAGGGCCGCCGCTCTGAGTTATGCTGATGGCCTGCAAGGCAAACCATTAAATGCCCGTTTGGTGAATGGGATTGGTGGGTGTACACAACTAAATCAAACGAATGACCCTAGCGCTGAAATTGCCTGCATTAATGTCTTCTGCATCCTATTTGTGGATTCCGGTACCGACTGAATTAACTGCTTCGGCACCATACGTGCACCGAATGCCTTGAGGTAAAGGCAGCTACTACCTTTTCGCAAATTGTTAAGTGCAGATAGGAACGAGAAACTATAAAAGCAGACTTAACAGTTGTCCGCATTCCCTACACGTAATCGCATGCAAATAGATGCGGTTATGTAACCTCCTAAACTTCAATTGTTTTTAGCTGACGATGGGCCTTACTGAAGTAAATCGTCAGGTATCATGAGAATGTGGATTCATATTTCGAAAATAATAGAGAACCTATAGGAACAGCGAAGAGGCGAAGGGAAGAAGGCGATGCTGGCTTTCCAGTAGCATTATTTAGTTTTCATTGTAGCAAAATGCTACACCGGTCAAGGTAAGCAGCCGTTAAGGCAGTCCAAAATCTCTAGCCACACGAAGAGTGTGTTTATTTGAAAAAAGGTGTATCTACATCGGTCACTGCAAGATGTTTATGGTAAAAGCGACGAAAGCTTAGCGTCATCTTGAACAAGTTCATCGCTCCCCTATTTAAACAGTAAATGGAAAATACTGGAAATAAAAGGAGTCCATACAACATGCCCTATGACAGGTGAGGACTTGGATTGAAAGTAGTAGACGGTGTTTCTAGGATGAAATCAAAGTTTACATTCTGGTAAAAGACGTAGAGGCTTAAATGATTAATGAGTAACCGACAGAGTCCTTTTGCCATTGGGATTACGGAAAGCATCATTTCATCGTCATGCTGCCCTAACTCAATATGCATGTGCGTGTAAGTGAAATTGTCAAGCGCTTATATCAGCTGTCTGTTCAAAGGCATTATGCATTAAAATAACCGATAATTTTCAATTGCATCTTCCCAAGGAACTGAAATTTTTGGACACAGGTGGGTGCTGGCATTGGCGCCTCAAATAAACATACACCAAATCACAAGCTGAATGGGAGGTGGGTTTGCTAAGAACCAATCCACTCATTTGGTTAGTACAAGAATCAGGTTATTGCTTGTAGAAATGACTGTGTTCTTACGGAGAGAAACTCCGAAAAGTCAATTTGGCCACTGTTGTCTTGATCGAAGGTGCGGAAGAGGTGGGCGTAGAAGTCCTTAGCCTTCCCGTCGGGGAAGAAATGGGTGTACATATCCAGGAAGGCTCGTCGATTAAGCTGGCCAGACGGGCAGTCCTTCTATGGGACAGAAAGGGGAAATGATTTGTGATCAATGGCCTGCAGCTAGACACATTCATCGTTCTGCTACTTTAAGTAAGATCCCAGACGTGTAAAGCTGCTTATGATTTCAAAAATTTTTAAGAAAGTCGAGTTAAAATAGCGCGTTTTTTGTCAAAAGTTGTGCATTTTGTTGTGTTTATGACCTAAATTCCTTAAATTGATGGCCTGGTCGCGCCAAAACAAAATTTATGACTTTTAGATGCTGCTTAAGTAAAGCACTTTAACAAAATACATACATTTTTTTGGACTTTTTCACGTTTCACCCTCTTTTTCCATTTACTGCGCCAAAACCCAGCTATGGTTGGGGAAAAAGGCGGTGCCAGAGAGGAGTACACTATCAATGGACTCGCCTCTAGTTTTTACCACCTGGACACCTTGTTCGTAATTTCACCAATTTTTCTCATTTGTAGACACTATGCACGCAATTGATTTCTGAATAAAAGCACTAAAGTGAAATAATAAATGTCGGAGCCTCAGAAGCGAATGTTAAGTAGTGGTTACTAATATCAGAGGATGCAATAAGCCAGATTGCACTACATTGTTTTAAAATACTCCGAGAACATTGCAACGAACTTCTGCCGGCGTTGTTTAACGATTCGAACTCCACACAGTAAAATGTGTTGAATCCTAGTGGTTGCTCTGGACGGTGACTTCAAGGCTAAAGCTTCGGTGGATAGAGTCGTCATTTTTCCCACTTCAAGCACATTCCATACAATTCATACAATTATTCCTAGCGTTCCCAGTGTTTAATTCAAGCATAATTCAGTGGATTAGGAGCCCTTCATTGAATACGCGGGGAACTCCATTAACAAAAGTGCCAAATTCGAAACCACATTAAGCACTAAAACAACCAGAGCATAAGTGTTAACAGTTTAAGTTATACTGAAGCATGGCGGACACTTTTCGATAATTCTCTTTGTATTTATTTACGACGGTTCTTAAAAGAACTGTCCGAGAAACGCACATACAGCTCCTTTTGATGGGGAGAAGTAAAGCAAGGAAGATTATAGTAGGTGGGATTGGTATGAAGTAACTGCCACCTTGTCATTCATATTTTCTTGTGTTTTGGTCCCGGCAGTAAAACTGATCGAAGAGAGCTGAGAGTGAATGGCAAATAAAAGCAATAAAACAGAATTAACGGACCTCTTAAATAAATTTTTGAAGCTAGAAATAAGATGAAATGCGTGCTCCGTTCGGACCATTTGAAGCGTTGGATATAGCACTTGAATAGTAATGTCATGGAGTTGAAATGGCGCATTAGTGGTCTGTGGAGAAAGTTGGTAAAACGATGTCAGGTTTTAATGAAAACGCCGAATGAGTGGATAAACCAAGTTCCCTACTGTGTCCAAAGCCCATTAAGAAGATGATATACAGAACTACTATAAATAGGGAAATAGACTTTTAAAAACTTGCAACAACCCACTTGAATAAAGAACTAAAGACTGTTGCCCTAGCTCAACCCTCATTACCGAATTCTGCTATGCTGAGCCTTTTTACAAGGGACATTAGTTTTTTAGTGAAGTTATTGAGTAAGTTGGGTTCTAATGTTCCTTGCCGATGGCCTACTAAAGCTGTCTTGCTGTACACATTTTTGAGAAGGAGTGCTTAAGCATAAACGGTTAGGGTTGTCTCGAGTTATAGCAGATTTCAACATCAGTAATCTGTTTACTGCTGATAAGGCTTGGTATGTGTGCAGACTGAACCAATAGTTAGATGGACGGATTTAAATACTTACCAGGAATATGCTATGCCATTTCTTGATCTGCTTTTCAGTAAAGTGTGTTTTTAAAGCGAGAGCCCTGATCTCTGTTCGAGAGAGGTGATGCTTTCCATGGATAGCCCCCATACGTCTTGATCACTCAGATGGATGTTGGTTTCCCCTCCAATCCGTTATTTCCCCCAGGACAGTGTAGCCAATAATAGTGTCAAGGCGGTGTGCAAAGTGGAAGCACACACACGCACACACACACACACATGCACGCACAAGAGGATGAAGCTCAGGAATGCTGGGCGCAGGATCAGCTAAATGGGCAAACACACATGTGCATGCACATCCGCTTGAATCCACCAATGCCTTAGGGTACTGACATAGATTTTCCTGTCAGTGGCCTTGCAGCATCTTGATTGGTTCGTCAGGGGACAAGCCCCTGGTGAGTCACAGCGGCGCGGGCGTCGGTTCAAAATTGAAATCTTTATGTGCGGTGTAGCTAGCAGTACACCTATTTGGGGATTTGCATGTACGAAAAGGTGGTTATCAATAGGTGTCCTGACACAAATGGTCCTTCATAAGCAGCATCTTCACCGTAACATCGTAAGGCACTACAAACCTAATTTTTAACAACTGCCTACTTTCGGCATCCCTTATAAGTAGGCACTGGTGTTCAATGTGCAAAAGGCATAGGCGAATCCAATAGAAAAATGAATAAGAATATCTCATGACTTTAACATAACTCTAGCTTGAAAATCCACCTTGCTTCAACCACTGGTGGTGTGGAGGTGTGCAATATCTTTCTCCGACATAGCTGTAGTCTCTGGCTTTACAGCCAATTGAATTCAGGCTTCTTATTATAATACCACCGCCATAGTAACGAATGGGTGTTTTTTTTGAGAGTGTTCTCAACACACCAGTCATGGTCTTCATTAGTTATTTTATCTGCTAATAACAATTAAGCATACTCCTTTCCATGGAGGATATGGCTTAGAGAACTTACAACGGTTGCTTCTTCAGAGGATAAGCTGCAGTCTTTTTGAAGTGATTTTCCTTCTCATCGTTGCAAATACTTTCAACCATATGCATTTGCACTCAAGATAACAATTAATGCCTAATTGAAAGGTGTTGTCGAATTTAAATAGCTCGCGAGGACGGATACAGACTTCTGAATTGGAGTTTTTTTCCACCTCTCGAGAGTACACGTATTTAGAAGCACTTGAAACTATTTTGCAACTACAACTTGGCGTTGACAATGAAAAAAAAAATGTTGGCAAAAATGCCCAAAATCGTAATACCAAATGTCTCGGGCATTCCCCAATGATGGCACAGTAGGCAGCTCTAAAAATTGACCGAACTGCGTAAGACGCTGTTTTTTTGGTGGGAGGAAGTAGTAACATTTAGAATCTAAAAGGTCAGATAGGCGGTAACCAAATTCTGTTGCGGTGTGCTAATAATAGCCTTAAATTGTGAGCTTCGCCGGCGAAATTCTAAGTAGAAATATAAACCACTGTGGTTAGCCAATGGGATCCCATTAACTAAGTACAGTCATCAAAAGGTACTCTTGCTTTACCTAGGGGTATCACCTTATAGTTCCATTAACCAGTTGCGTAACAACGCTCTGTTCATTTGAACAACTGCACACCTGCACGAATAGTATTAGTAGAGATAGCTTTTGAATGCTTACGTAGAAAGACACACATCTATGTCATGGTATCCACTTTCATTGACTACTATTATACTTGCTGATTAGATACATTTCCACCAAGACAGTTATAAGTTTAGGATGTGGAAAACCCATGATCTGTTTTAAAGTTTATTTGCTTTAGCCAGAAAAATGTTTCTTTAAAATTATCAAGGGTAGCCTGAAGCGTATGTTTTGTTGGTGTAAATGTTTTCTTGAAACGCTGATGGTGCTCAAAAATGCGTGTACAAGAATGTGCATGTACCTACCTTTCTCCAACACTTAATAGACTGGTCGCCTTAAAAAAGTGGTCTGCCGTTGCCACAAATTCAATTGCGACTGGTGGTTTTGCGCACGGTGAGCTATCTCATTAGAAGCCCAAAAGTTGTCATGTTCCGACTTAATTGACAATGGGCGAAGGAGGATGCTGATCATCCTAGTATGAAGAGGATTATTATGTAGAACCAAATAATCAATTCTAGAAGGATTAATTATTATCACTATCAGCAAGTGGAACTGATTTTAAGTGACTGAAACAAAATACTATTCTATCGTAAAAGACACTTCGTAAATGCCTTACCACTTTTCCCCACAGTTCAAGATATCACAAATTATGCATCTGGAGAAGCCAAGTCTTGTCTCCTGATTTTGCTCCAATACTTTCAAATCATACTGTTCTCATTGTTATTATTTCACGCTAAGAATACAAATGACTTCGGATCAGAAAATTATTTGTGTTGCGTAGTCAAGGCACATTATACGGGTGCTTAGAACTTTGACGTGGATATTCCAATGACTGAGATGGTGGTAACAACCCAAAACTGGGCCATCGTAATGACATTCCAGTCTCAGCATCAATCAAAGGTGTGTCGTTTTAGGTGTCGTCAATCCGCTCAAATGCTTTCGTAGCGCCATGGGCGGATAGCCTCAAAAACACACACTTCGTGCTACATTGACGAAGGCAATGCCTTGCATCTGTACCGTACTATCGTGTCTGCAGCTTGACGTTAAATCGGAATTAGAAGGATATGATGATGGCTTCCATGGTGTTAGCCCCAGCGAAATCGGTCGACTAAGCAAATAAACTGCTCTGCTTTGTTCTAGTTTACAGTGTTCTGGTAGTTAAGTGTTTCCGTCACTTTACGGTGCTCTAACCGCACTCTATTTTCAGTACTGTGGAGGGCAATATGTGAACACTTCACGTAAAAGCAAATTTAAGGCATAAAGTGCAACAAATTCCACCTGGAAAATTTTGTACTGCTGCTTATATAAAAAAGGAATGCCTATATACATGCTCTACGGACTCCGAAAATTGTGTATGAGGTATTTTAACTTTTATCAGGAAGCGAAGTGTATAAAGACCATATTTACTGTCCTGGTCCACCTGCAAAGATTTTATTTAAGTAAAATAGCTAATTGGGGTGAAAAATCAAAACTTTAGTATGAAAGATTGAACTTGGAAAATGAATCCGTGCCCTCGTTTAAGCGTTCCACTCGTCTCCGTGGTACATCCTTCGGTCACAAAAAGTACTTTAGGCTTGGGAGTGACGCTGGTTTGGAGTGCGACCTGCAGAAGTATTTTCAAAACCTATGAATGTCTCATATTCTAAGTCGGACATAAGAAGAAATTCAACCGCTATTCATGGCGCGTGTTGCTTGTATTCCTTGTCGGCTCTTTCTTTAATGGCAACCCTTCTGTTCCGAGGAGAGTACCATTTTATTAAAAGTATGGCAACCTGGTCCTGCGTGTTGGATCACAAACTAAAGGTCTCAAAAGATTCTTCCACCCCCTTCCAAATTATGGTTCCTCACTTGAAGGAACAGCGCTTATAATACTTATGTCCTTTAAATGTACTTTGTGGGCGAGAGACGGAAAGACAATTTAAACCTGGTTGTGGACGAACTTGGCCGCTGTCCTGAGTCTGAGGCACCTTTGTCGTAAATACTTGGGCTCCGCTAACGCATATCCTTCCTATCCTTACAATAAAGGTGTTTAGAAACATTCAGCCTTCTCATAGAAAGGGTGCTAGAAGGGAAAAGGAGGATAATTAAATGTGAAAATAAGGTTAAATAAGGCACAGGTATTCTTGAATATTCACGAGTAAGTCCCAACACCCATCTCTATGTGATTGAAGAGAGCCATAACTATCTCATCTTAATTCTCAAAGGTGCAACACGTATTCCCATCCGGTAACTGAAAAGTTGAATGCACCTCAACGGGGAGCAGTGCACAAGTTTTGACTTTCCCTAGTTTGAGTTATAAAAAATGGCTCTGTCAATTCGAGCTCATCAACAATTCTTATGCAGGAAGGTGGAACTTGGAGAAGCTAAAGATGTATCTCACTGAAGTAGGAGAACTGCAAAATGCTGGGCGGTGGAAACACGCAATACCTGCTAAATTACTCTCTTCAGTGGCCTGAATAGTCAGTGGAGGATAGGCAAGCAAGGGACCAGGTTGACTAATCAAATCGGCACCAGTAAAATATTATCGGCATGGATTGGTACATTCAGGCAATTTTAACCCGATGGTGTCTAATGTAATGACCCATGTAAAATAATAATCGCTCTACAAAGAAGTGAAGGGAAAAAGTTTATATAAAGTTAACCAAAGATGATTTCAAGGGTTGAAGCAATACACTGACCCGTTCAACTGAAATGCATGAAATAGATTTCATCTCGTAGCGGTAGTACTTCACCCGTCAAATGAAGATCCCAAAGGTCGAATTTTGGATACTAAAGGGAAACTCGCTTAACTTTACAAAACTGAGTTCCGTGAGATTTTGATGCGCATAGCCCAAACCGCAAAAAATGTTATTGCCATTGCTGTCATTATGTTATTGTTGGGCTTTGGGAATAAACTGGTGATGAGGAAGGATGGGTGCTGTTTGCAGAGCAGAAGAGCTGTGGTAACCACGACCGGTGCGATGATTAGCCACTTGAGTGTAGTTCTACCGGTTAAATTTAAATGCGATTTCTTAGGATTAAAGATCTGTCAAAAGTGAAGTTACCGGGCAGAGGGGACAAGCCCTATGACCGAATATTGCATGGCAGGAGAGCCACAAAAAGACCCCTCCACACGAAATATGCGCAAACAAACCCGAACCACGGGAATTCATCACACCGGAGCGCATAGACCGAGCAAACTCCCTGCTGACTACTTCCGGATCCACCCCACCTTGATTGCTAAGGCTACAGAAAGAAGGCCAATACTTCCTGACTTGATTGGATCAGGTAGACAAACGCAGACCGTCTGGTAGCGTCGCGTAGGAAGCCCCCGCAGACATGGACATACGAATCCTAAAAACGCATCACCCGGGCGCCAAGCCATATATCCAAAGGATTCGCAATTCTGGGACGCAATCTTGCTCATTACACTAGTCAACGCACCTATTTCTAGTCCAGAAATGCCCTCCGGGGCCCAAAGATGAAGGTGAGATCTCGAAAATTTGTGCAGGAGCTAACAAACTACCTCCGGATGTGGGCAAATTTGCACTTCAAAAGTAAGTCAGCCATAATAGGTCCACATGACGCGACACGCGTTCCGCCAAAAAATAGCACACATGTTTGAAACAGCGCCTAAGCAACCCTCGCCGCTTTGAGCCTATAGTTGCTGTCATTCAGCTGATGCTACTTATAAAGTCATAGTAGATGCGTTACGTAACCAATGTTGACACACGACCCCAAAGGGGGTCCACCACGGACAAGGTTTTGTTATTTGCAAAAGGATTCAAGCTATCCTGATATGCTGATAGACATAAAATGCAGATACAACCACAGAAACGCGAAGAATCCGAGAAAAGATAGAAGACGACACACAAGAAAAGGTAGCGCTGGTTCTATGTTTTAAGCCACGGATGAGCAACGAGACTAGCTTTGCCACGGTCGCCATAGTCGTATAGAAGTTCTTCCCCTGTAACGTCAAAATAGCGGAAGGGTTTAATGAATAAACGCAGAGAAGAGGGTATTTCAGCTAATTATCTGCATTGCAACAGAGTAGAACTGCTAACAGCTAGGTATTCATTAACTTGGAAAATCAGATTCAACTTAAACAAAGAAATAAAACCGTTTACGGTTAATGACAAGGCATCGTGAGAGGTAGACGTTTTAGATTTTGCAATTCATATCATCCCAGTCTACCATACATATTTTGTTCCATTAAGAAACCCAACAGACCTGGTGAAATTTCGGTTTTCGCAAAAAGGGCCAGACGGGGAACCCCGTTGATGGGTATGACTTTGACAACACAGTTAGGATGTAGTCGACTGTGATTGATGAGTCTGCCTAGTTTACCTGTCTCTTCGGTCGCATCCACGCAGTAGCGCTGGTTCCTAGGCCGAAGGGGTAGTAGATGAGAGACACTACATCTCTTGCAGTAAAATATGTTTAAAAAAAGAATACCTCCCAGCCAATGGAAACGAGACATTTAAAACGAGCCATGGGAAAATCAGTTAGATACCAATACCGATAAGTTAAACAGGAAAAATTATGCTTTGATAACCAGTTTGACAACTATGAGACAGTGGAGCTTTAAAAGGCTAAAAGAAGTGCTATACCCATGTGAGAAAAAGAACATGAAAGATCCCACGTTGGGGTCCTTGTTATACTCAGCCTCGCGTGCACGCGCCTCACTGCCGGAGATGAGTTCACCAATGTACTCCACCACGAATTCACCCGGGGAAAATGTCCGCGTGGTTATCACTCCACGACCCTTGTCTTCGGTAACCACAACCTGAAATATCAGCATTGCAAGGATGAACGACCTACCCACATGATCAACATTACATCTGGTAACCTGCACAGGCAAAATATGATGTAAATATGGCCTTAAAGAAACAAACTTTACGGTAGTAACTTTAGTCTGCTCACACATATGCCCAAAAATGCTTCTTAAAAGTGATACGTCTTGAAATCCACCAACAGGCAGGTCTAAATCCGATCTCTTGGGACACTAGTCACAATAGGCAAGGAATCCAATGTGTCGGCACGTCCTAAGACGGTAGTATACTTAGTAACAACTTTCAACAACTTTGAAGTGCAATATTCATTTGAAATGGACTACGACGAGGTTTGGCCAAAGCAAAGTAACGATACATCGATATTGAGACGTCTACCTTAACTGCACATTCCCAATAAAGAGAATACAATAGCAACTATAAGCAAGTCACTGAAGTTTAAAGACGAATGCATACCTTCATGCCAGACTCCTCACTTTTAAGAATGGTCGCAATGACTTCTGCCTCTTTTTTTTGCTAAAGCCAATAAAGGGAAAAATATGAAGCACTGATAAAGACGCAGCACTTTCTTAGGTTTGCAAAGTTTGATGGGGAAAATTACTAAACAAGAGTCTAGCCCCAATAGCCAGTCATCCATGAACATAAAACTCACGCTTTACAAAATACTTAGTAGCCAATGGTCATGAAGGCTGCAAGAAACAGCTATTTCTTCAAGAGGCCTACGATGTCAGTCAAGGCAACGAGCACATAAATTCCGCTGCCATTCAGCTGACTCTACTATCTAAACATCCTCAACTGTGATGACATTGACATGAATATCTTAAAGGCAAATTATTCCACTCATGGGGAATCGAAGTAAATGGTACCATCGTTAACTATTATCATATGGGTGACCTGCATAACTTTGGCGAACTGTCGAGCCGTTCTTCGGATGCCAAAGTTTGGGAGCTGGGTCTGTTGAAATCGCGTAGCAGCGGTTTTGGCCTGTAACATGGGTGAATTGGCGCGAAGTTGCTTCTTAGGACTGAGAGAGCAGGCCTTTGGCTCTTGATGCCGTTGCCGCTCGCCACTAGCAGAGGGAGGGTCGGAGACGCTGACGCTGCGGCGAGTAGCCGTTTGTCGACTTCTGCTAAGACCAAGTCGACGTTATTCGGCACTATTCTTTGTAATTGAAATTCAACCCCCGACATGATACACTAAACCGTGGCGTCACAACGAAGCACCAGGCTTACACTTCACCAAGGCAGTTCAAATGTACAAAGCTTATAAACACGACGCCTTGACAGGCGTGGAAACCAAATGACGCCTGCTATGAACACCCGGCTGCGAATTCCCGTAAAATCGTCCATAATGCACTCGTACATTCCCAAGCTACACATGCACGTAACCTTTAAAGCCAAATTCATTTTGAAGTTCATAAAAGAAATGTTTCTACACGATTGGTAGCTCGTTATCAGCGTAATAAAGGACAAGGTATCAAAGCAAATATTAGCTTTTGGTTGAACGATTAATATACAGGTCTACCAAAGTCGTTATTGAAATACAAGAGAGACAAGTTGGATACAATCCAAAATAGGTGCCCAAACATTCCTGCAGATATTGGACTGGTGGCATGTTAAGCAAACCATGACGTCTTAAGTTGGGTCCTACTCACCTTGTCGGTTTGGCAAATTTCTGTACATCCTTAGTTGATTGTCGAGATAGTTCCACTGGTTGTGGCTTCTCTGTCAACAGCGTTTGCTTCAGCCTGCGCCCAGCACCATCCCTCTGTGGCTTCGGCACTTGCACTGGCGCATCGGCACCACTTTTCGGCTCAGAAACAGGCAACGCCTAGGTGCAAGAAAGAAGAGCAAGTTACTAAGAGACAACAAATAACAACGTAGGTGAGGAGAAAATATATTTGGTAGAACAGACAGTGGAATCCTTACTGGTGCAACATTTTCATTGTTGGGAACAATAAGCCATGAGTTAGTCTTAGTACGTTGAACTTTGAAGGCGATTCTGGATTGTCGTAGACCATTGATTACAGGACTGGTGGGACTAAGCTCCAAGTGGGAGGAGAGAGCACGCGCTCCCTTGGATGGCGTGGAAGGGTGAACACCTTGAGGTGCAGCCACTGGACTCTTCGCCTCCGCCAACATCAATAACTGCAACAGACAAAGGTGATTTTGTTTGCCCACGTTCAATGACAAAGCAATGAACAGGTTATCAACTTTAATGCGATACATGTAGTTCCCAGTGTTGGCAACAACATCGCCAAAGATCACTTGCTGTAACTTTGCTCATGAAAATCCCACAACGACGCAAGCAAGATACTAATTGATTGAGGCAATATCATATATAAAACACATTTGGGAAAAAGATGGCATAAAAGAAAAGCCGTAAATGTATTTCCATGACCACTTTCGGAAGGAGTACAAACAAAAAACCTTAACGACTTCATACTGTATCAACGTCGAAGCAGCAGCCTATCACACGACCTAAGGCATAACAGCTGTGCAGTCAACAGATTTAAACTACAACAAATGATCCACATAAAAAATTGGTGAAAGAGCTGAAACAAAGAGCAACCCAATTTACGCACAACGACTGACATTACTCTCCAAGTTCTAAATTATCTGAACAGTGTCCCATTTAGCACGAATTAAGACAAACCGGGAGTTAAAAAAATCAAGAGTAACTTAGAGGTGGGCGCGTCGCTGGGACTTACTGGCTTGAGTAGAGATAAACGGGGGTAGATTCTAAGAGAATTGTCACGAAATGACCAGCAAAGCGATGCACAAGGTCAACCATAACTCACCTATCAGACCAATAACAAACAGCTTGGATTTAAAATCAGTGAGCTAAAAAAGTCACGAATGACTAGGCATCAGAAAATCGCTGCCTCTAGGCATCTGAATCAAATTTTTTACTAAGTTAGATTTAAAGTGGTAAAAAGGGGGCCACAAAAAATTCTAGAACTAATTTTATCAGTTTATTAGCCATAACCAATCAAAAAGTCAACTAAAGATGAGTCCAAAAGGAGGCGAGTTAAAGCAGGAAAACCAGACAAACCGTTAATGACAACTTGCCAATACGAGGTAGACTAAAGCGGGAAACACAGTAAGAACTTAAGTGATAAGTTAGTGGAATAAAGTAAATTGGTGCTTTGTGCTAGTAATTCGAAATTTGCAAAAAAATCGAAAGCAGATTAAATGTTGGAACTTGCTAAACAGACCAGTGCCTCGTGTACAAAGAATTGTACTGTTTAAAGGCGTAGCTAGTGGAAAACGGTTAAAACCGCCTAAATAATCTAAAAGCTGTTTAGCAATGCGTGAAATGGAAATATGGAAATACAGCCACAAGTTGCTTAAGACACAAATTCTAACGAAGAAGTCTGAAATGGTGTCCCAAAAAAATTTTCCATGGAAGATTTAAAATTTTCACTTCCCCGCAATTTTACTCGGATCGGCTAATTATAGTTTTTAACCTTAAGTAGAGGCAATTCATTGCACATCAGTAGGTGTGTGCGCGGAAATGCATCAGGTTTCGAATGGTATGTTGTGTGAATTTACACATACTTCTCTTAGTTCCGCCTGAAAAACAGAGTATTGGACGCAAAAAAGTAGCCGCTGATGACTCAAACCAGGAGAGTGATCCCCAAAGTATGATGCGAAATTTTTCTGATTTATAGAAACCCTTTTGTCGGTTCACGAGGCTCTGGCTTGCATGATAAAGGAAACAAGGTTTTATGACTAAAATGTTTTATAATTTAGGTCAAAGTACGAGGCAGAACAGAAAGTTATTTCGGAGCTAATAACGATTAAGGGAGAAATCGATGAATTTCGGTCATCATTTGATAGCAAAAAAACTGCACTTGCTTCAAAGTTAGAGGAACTTATTCAAAACCTCACAGATCCAGAGAGTTGATGTTTTAATGTCGTTCTCTTCCTCTCCGTTCATGATATATTCTAGTTTTATTTGAGGTTGACTATCGTTTTGAGCAACTATAAGCTTCGTAAATAAATGAATCTTTTGGCTACTCCTTTTCTTAGCATACTTTGCTTGCCAACGTCAAAAACACTTGTGTGATAGATTGTAAGCCACGAGTTTGCTCAAGTGCATCATAAATGTGTTTACTCTTTTAGGATTCCGATAGCGTCCATGCTTCAAGTTGCCAATTTTAACTTGACCATCAAAACAGTAGTATTTTTCCGGGAGTCCTTGATGTTTAGTAATCCTACTATTTAAGTAGAAGAAAGCTGATTGATCTCAGCTTTTTGGGAATTTCAGCTGTTTCCGTGTATGTGTTGTGTCTTCTATCTCCACGTCTCATACCTTTTCAAATTGGAGTAACTTAGTCAGCAAGTGCTTATCAAAGTTTCAGTAAATACAACCGATTCTCTCCCTTCCGTGGCGGTGAATGCGGTACTACAGTCTTACTGATATTGTCTTTCCTCGTCCTGTGCTCTTTACTGGATCTAGTTCGCAGGACTTAGTCGTTGCAGTTGATAATTGAAAATGCTGCATTGAAATAATTATTATTGCAAAGTTTTTCAGACATTATTTGGCAATCTTTGTGAATAATGGTTACGAAAAGATAAAGCAAACCCAAAACAAAGAAAACAGCAGATATGTGTTCGCTGCTTCGGTAAGAAGTTCAGTCCTGCGATTTTAGCATTATCCATTGATTGACAGATAAAACCTGAGCGACGGTATGGTGGAATTAATGATAATTGTAATGGCTAGCAGAATGCATGGCTGCCTTAACTTTGATCTACTGTATTCTCGTCATTGTATAGTTAGTTGTGTGAAAGGTAAAGTGCCAGTTCTGTAATACCAAGATCTTCATTTCTAACTGGTTAATTTAGTCTTGGGATTGAGCCTCGTGTAATTCGTTGTACTAAGAACGGCAAAGCTGTGGTTTGAAGCTTGAAATTTTAAAACGAGTTCTTACCACCTTGTGTCCCTGAGCATTCATGCAGTTAGAGGAGCGATTAAAAATTACAGTAAATGTTTCGAGTTATGGCACATGACTTGCAAAGTCTTGAAGACTGGGGAATAACTGGTACATTCTCAAAACTGATTGGATACGATGCTTGTGTACCAAAGAGGATTTAGAAGCTACCAAATCCTCAGATTTTACTTTTGCAGTAAAGCCTGGCAAGAGCTTTGTTGACATACAGTTTGAGATTCGGGGTAGGTGAACAAAACAATTTTCGTGTGGGCATTGAAACCAAAATATGTCGTCAGGAGCGCCACACTTCAAGTGCGCAACCAAACAGCTTGTAGCGACTCCCTTGCCTATCTGTAAACCGATATGTTTTAAAGAGATAGTAGTTTCGGAACCAATGCGAGCAGTATCTTTGTGAACGTAGAAACACCAATCCTAAAAAAGTAATTCAGAAAGGTCAGAATGTCAACAGAAGATGGAGCCAACTTATGCAAATGCAACACAGCACACAATAACAGCCTGAAAGCATGCCTAAAAGTCACAAATTGGCGAAGCAACTGGGGTCATGTGATTAGAAGAACTTGTCTGACCTGCTGAACTTGAAATGTTAGGTTTTTTAAGTGTGGTAAACTAGAGCATATTCAGTTTGATTATGTCGATCCTCCTATACTTCGCGCTTGCTGCTAATTCTCCTCTTCCGTCCAGGTAGGTTACGTGAGTCTATCTGGTCGGTATCATGTGGGGACATTCACTTTTGGCGTTGTCAGTGTAGGGACCTCTAGTCGCCTTGACTCGCTCAAAAGCCCAAAACCTTCTGTGAATACCAGACTCTCGTATTCGTGTAAGAGCCATTATGAGTTGTCTTGACTGTCTTGCTGATGACTTTTGTATTTAGCCTGCTCCATCTCAGGAGTCAGGAGGACTCTCGTCATAGATGCATGCCTACCGCTCTTCTCAGACAGGCTTACAATAAAGATGTCTCTTAACACTCTGCCTTCTAATAGCAGCGTTGGCGGACCTTCACCACTTCAAAGGTGGCATTAACATTGAAGACTGGATTAAAACCGCAAGGTTTAACATTCATTTATATCGTCAGCGACAGAGTCCTGCTGATCCTCCGCGCTCTTCCGCAAGAGCCATTCCTGGCGGCGACAAACGCAGAAGCCGCTGCTGACTCCGACATCGACCATTGCTGCGAGATGCTCTCTCAACTGGCCATCGATCAGCGAGAACAATCGCTGGCGAGAGAGTTCCTTCACCAATACCAAAAGGCACGCGAAAACGACGAAGAGTACGCTAGGAACATGCAACACCTAGCGGAACGAGCTTTCAGAGGTTTCCCTCCAAACACGGTGGTCAACTGGGTGGCCGTTCAATTTCGAGCAGGATTTCGACCACCAACCATCACAGCGAAGCTCCACGCCGTGAAGACCAACGATCTCAATCAGTTGGTCGAGGCTGCGATCAGGAAGCGTCAGGAACTCCTCTTGACACCGGCTTCCTAGACTTTTCACCGCCGGCCAAACTCACCACGTCCTTGTTAGACTCCGTCACGCTGGACCCATAAGAGCAGATGAGGTCTACTGTTCGCTATCTTGCCAAACCTTAAATGCTTCTCGTCCATTATTGCAAACCCTCATCAAGCTGGAAGGATATCCCTGCCGTTTTCTCCTTGTTTTGGGAGCAGCTAAGTCCTTTGTAAATCCCAAAGCTTCCCAAAATCTGCGCAGCAAGTTTTGTACCGGCTCTTCCTCTATAAAACTACTCTCAGCTGAAGGGAGGAAAATGAAAGCGATAGGGGAGACGTCGTTGAATGTCGCAGTGGGGAATGAAGCCTGGACAGTACAATTTATTGATGAGGCCTTTAAGAAACTAAAGCGAATGCTCTGCTCCGCCCTAATTCTGGCCTTACCAAACTTCGAGAACAACGCACCTCCCTTCGTACTAGACACAGACGCCAGCGACGTAGCCGTGGGCGGTGTTCTATCCCAACGGGACAAAGAAGGCAGAGAACACGTCATCGCATACGCCAGCATCAGACTCAACAAAAAGATGAGACAGAAAAGCGCAACGGAACCTGAACTGTTCGCCACCTTCACAATGGTTCGGCACTTTACCTAATAGCGAAACAGTTCATAGTGAGAACGGACCACCAAGCGCTTGCCTGGCTAAAACAGTGAAGGAGATTGACCGCTCCGTGGTGTACTGGTACGAAGAACTGCAGCAATATGACTTTACAGTGCAGTACAGGAAAGGGAGTACGCATAGCAACGCTGATGCATTGTCCCGTTGACCTCTCTCAGCAGAAAGGGACAGTAGTATGGTGGGTACGCTATTTTTGAGCGAGCCTACCAGACATCAGTGGAAAAACTCGAAAAGTACCGATCCCGATACGGCTTTGGTATACGAGAGGTTCCTGGCATCCTCATACAAACCCACCGCCGAAGAGATGAACTCTTCTAACAAAGCAGCCAAACGGATATGGCGACAGTGGTCCAAACTCACACCAGAGGATGAAGTTTTATGGTATCAAGAAGACGTAACGTCTCCCAAACGTCTAGTTGTTCCAAGTTTTTTGATAAAAACGGTCCTCCAAGAGTTACACGAGCAATTGGGGCATGTGGGTGAGAAAAAGATGGTGGAGGCCTCAAGCAAACGATACTGATGGCTCTCCCTTACCCCGGACGTGCTAGATTTCTGCCGAACCTGCATCACTTGCAGCAGTTTCAAGAAGCCTCACTCCACACCAATTGCACCCCTGCAACCTATGCCTATGGGATTCCCGGACGAAAGAGTGGGGATAGGTATTATGGGCCCTCTGCCACTTACCAAAAGGGAAAATCGTTATATCCTGCTTATGGTGGACTGCTTCACGAAAGTAGCCGAAGTAGAATCCATGAAGTCTCAAGACGCCGAAACAGTGGCGTCAACTTTCTTCAACCGTTGGATCTGTCAACACGGAGTGCCCGAATCAGTTCATAGCGATCAAGGTCCTAACTTTGAAAGCCGACTCTTTATTGAACCATGCAAGACCTTCGGGATCACAAAGACGTGCACGACACCAGGGCACCCACAAGGCAATGGACAGGTAGGAAGAACGAATCGCACTCTGGTAGGACTGCTGAAGGCTTTTACCAAAGAGGCAAAGCCTGCGTATAGAGCCATAGTCTACGCATCAACGAGTGCTTCTCCGTTAAAAATGCTCACAGGCCGCGAAATGAGAGTCCCCTCCGACATCATTCTACCGAGCAAAGAACTGGCAACCCACAATGCCTTGGAATACGTACTGCGTCTAGAAGAAGGGATAAGAAAGAAGTTCAATATGGTCCAGCAGCACTTACAAACCTCCTATAGTAAACAAAAGAAATACTACGACAAGCACAACCGACACAATACCTACTGCGAAGGAGATCTCATCCAAATATACAGGTCGATTCCCCTACCTGGAACGAACCGTAAATTTTACCATCCTTGGAGCAGAGATCCCTTCTACGTAGTGAAAGTTCTCTCCCCTACGAACTACCACGTCCAAAATGCGGAACTCCGTACCCAGCCAATAACGGTCCATCATAGTAAGATTCGACCCTACAAAGGCGCCCTGCCGGTTGGTTACGAGGATGCAGCCTGTGGAATTGTGGAAAGAAGAAAACCGCCCAACGGCATAGCTAAGGCCAATGGACGAGAGTAACACCGGAATGGCGCTCAAAAAAACGAAGGGTGTGTGCAATGATTGTGGTGTTTAAATGCGCTTTGTAGGTGGGAGGCGGGTGGACAATTTTAACGTGGCTGCAGACGCACGTGCTCCCTCTCAGGACGTGGATACACGCCTATCGCTCTTGTCTGACAGAATTACAATAAAGATGTCTAGTAACACTCTGCCTTCTATTAGCAAGGCGGTGAAAAAGGAAGAGAAGGAGAGGGAAGATCCCTCTACATGCTGAGAATGTTATATATTGCTGGAATATTCTAAAGGGCAGTCTAATGAAAATATGGGAATCACCGGTAAAATGATGATTGTGTATGTGAATGGAATTTTTAAAGGGCATGCTTACGTTTTAAGATTATAATGCTCTGAGGACCAATTAAAATACTTTGTTTGTTTGGATTGCCGTTTCGGTGACTTGGGTAGCCATGTTGTACTAGCCGGTTGGCTGGCCTTCATGCCATGCCAGCAGCCCCCAATCCCTCTGTTTCCAGAATATATGTATTCTGCCCTAGTACTATGTCTTCTTTTACCTTCAAGGAAGTGTTGGGACGCTACACCAATCACTAAGTGTTAAATATTTTAATTCACATGACTATTATTCGTGTTAACCCACCAACGTGCAAAAATGATGAGTTCAATCGAAGGTGACGGGACGAATTTTGTAATGAGTTTGTTGTTTGATTAACTCCCGGTTTCAGTAAGAGGCCACATGTATGGCCATTGTAACCTGGCCGGATAAGGTAATCTCTGGGTCACGCCGGTAACTTCATTCCTTTCCATCCCCCAAACATACACTCAGCTAGAGTAATATATCGTCTTTTGTATTTAGAGAAGTCTTGGGAAACTACATTTACTTCACAGCTCATCGAGTTAGTTTACAATGTTTAACCATGCGGCCCCTCAAATAACAAATAGGCAACAAATGTAAAACGAATCTCATCTCACAAAATTATTTTTTAGCATTTGCAGCCTTTGTTATGCATTATAAGTACAATAGTGGTCCAAACACAAACGATTTTTCCAAATTTTCTTAGAAAAAGATTTGCATTCTCATTGGTCAACTCATTTGGCATGGTTTCGAGTATCCAACTAATCTGTTTTGGCCTGCATCTGTTCGCTATTTTTGGCCCTTTAACATTTTAGCCAAGCTAGTTTCTTTTGGCATCGTCCTTCAGAAGCTGCTTTCAAAGGCTAACACATTCAAAACCTGTCCAATTTCACAAAATATGTTGGGAGTATTTGGTCGTGTTATTGGTGCTAATTGTGTTGGTGGTATCGAGCGCTTACTTTATTCGGATTGGCACTGCTCTGTTTTCATGAGCCGTAAATATTGTGTTATTAATTTAGGTTTTTAGAGGAGGGAGCTTGTGTGTTTTGTGACTCAGAAGAGTTTTTACTGCCCTGTGAACCACGGCAATTCTGTTCGAACACATCCAATCTGTTTATTCTATCTGAAAGTGGCAATATCCTGTCATTCTCCAAATCACAGCATCTCATTACTACTGCTAACACACCGCCTTTTCGATCAATCGCTGCAAACGACGATGAACTGTATTGCATCTCAAAGGACGAGGTTCTCTTTGTCTATCCGTTAAATAATTTCCCGGATAGTCCTAATGCAAGCCTACCCCTTTCGATGAAGATAAAGAACGTTGCCTGCGGACCAGGATTTGCTTTATTCTTGACTCATTCTGGAGCTGTATTCAGCAAAGGAATTGGCACGTAGGTACAAGACGAGATGACATTAATGAAGTCGAGGCCAATTAGGTCACGGAGATTTAGAAACACGCATGACACCGGAACTGATCGCTGCGCTGACACCTGTTACTGTTACGGCTATTGCGTGCGGCTCCTGGCATTCCGTTTGTCTGACAGGTACGCGTGCCAACTTGTTCTAACACATCCGACTTAACAGATACGGGAGACATTTATACCTGGGGATCAAACGAATTCGGTCAGTTAGGCCACCCTTCCCTCAATCTAGAGAGATCAAGGAACCTAAATGATCCCCTTCTCTCATCACCAGCATGCATCAATCTCAGTGCACTACCGGTGCCTGTTGACCTCCCTGAAGATGTGTCTATAGTAGCGGTAAGAAATGCACCTTTGGATGACTCATGGATGACATAGATCGCTTGTGGAAGTCGTCATACCGCATGTCTGTCTGAACACAAGGAACTACTCGCCTTTGGCTGGAACGGCTTTGGCCAACTGGGTTTTGACGTGGAACCACAGGAAATGCCGGGGCGCTACCCCCACCGAGAGGCCTCCGACAAAGTTAACCGAATAATTTTACCCTTCCCGTATCACTCTGAGCTGTCCCTTAGTTGCGGATCATGGTGCACAATTGTTAGGGAAGTGGAATAAAAGTTAATATAGTTGACCGCAGGTTAATGCAAACTACGTTTCCTCATCGTGTGTTTCTTGTCCTCCCTCGCTCGTATGCGGTACCAGTGATTGAAGGTGGGTTTGCTCATCGCGAAAGTAAGGTATTTCGATGAGAAGTATACAAGACTGCTCTTTTGGTATAATGGTGCGTAAATGTACGTGTTACATACAAACGGTGGCATTGGACGTTTTGCTCTGGCCGATAACGCATGCACACAGCGGAGGAGTGTACGTACTGGGCAGCCAGAGAAGATGGAGTGATTTGCAAAAAAACGTATTAAGTGGGAGGAGAGGGTTTTCGTGTGCAGATGTGTGCGGCGATTGTATGTACCCTGATATATCACAGATGATGCGGAGCAATCATGCATATCAAGTGCATGTGAATCGTAGCACGAGGCAGAACGAAGGGAATGCTTAGACGCGCAGGCGCGAATGGCTGTACATACTCAACCTATCGTTCCATTGCTTACTGTACAGTTTTTGAGGGGGAGGGAGCCGAAGGAATGAGAAGGCAGTAGAGATCAACGCCTTCAGCGAGGGGAAAACAGGAAAGTCATCCGAAAGGCTTTTCCTTGGTTCGTGAAGTCCAAGATGCGCTCCAGCTCGATGGAAGGTAGCCAAAGTGGAATTTCTTTTTGTCCGCTGGCTTCAAAATCTGAAAAGTTTTACCATGAAATTATTAATGGCAAGTGAACACTACGAGCGTAATGTAAATTTGCGTATCGATATAATGTCGACTTGTAGCTTATTAAGAGAAAATATGCGTAGCATTGTTCACCACAAAGTAGATTTGGCAGGAGTAGTACAACGCGCACTTTGCTAGGTCCCAAGAGCGAAAGCAACGCAGGCAGGATGAAGTCTCTTCGCCGCATTGCAAATCCAACTCCGGGACGTCGAACTTAATGCAATCACAACGCATCGAGCGTGATGTTCGAAGGGACACCCATATAATCACATACAACACCTTGCGTGGCAGAGAGTGAGATTCCACTTATGCTCCTCATTGGGTTGCAGATACACCATGGTCGTTTATTTTTAAGGAATCTACGAAACCGTCCAGATAAATACCATGCTACTCAGATTCTAAGCAAAGAAGCGTGGATAAATGTAACATGCTGACTTAATACAAATTACATGGGTTCCCTAAGCGAGGACACGTCTGATATGGTGCACATTCGGAAAAGTGGGTAAGCACAACCACCTTTCATGATGGTGACGCGAGTCAATTAAAAGGCGGGAACGTATTACAGACGCATGCTTGAAACTGCCGTAGCAGGCACCGATATCCGAAAGTAGTTTCGTGATAAATTGTCTGGAAGAAAGAGATCGGTGTTAATCATTAAATACTTTGAGTTACAACTATTATACCATAGAATCCGCTACATATTGAAGAAAATTGTTAGCAGAAGCAATTTATTGTTGTGGTGGAAAATTTGCACATTCCTCTTTCAATCGTTGAAGTAAAGTCTGACCCCGGAATAGCTAGCTGCAGTGGCAGCGAACTGCAGCTAAGCAATGATAAAGTTGATTCATCATTTGAGTGGAGGCATAAAATCCCCCACAATTCACCGATGAGTGCAGTAATATTATCAAACCCTGACGTAGGCACTTTTTCAAAACAGTTTGAGGTGCATGAAGTGCAATACCAAAAGTGGACTGCAATAGGGCTAGGGAGACGAAGCTTGAAAATGCAAGAACCCAGATATAGTGGGCTAAAGTACATCTTCTGGAACACTTCATGAGCTAGTTATGCTCTCTCCATTCTGTCCCGAGTGAAACGGACCACAAACCGCGTAAATACTGGTTAATATAGGTGACCATCAATGGAAAAACTCCGAATAGCTAGAACGATGTTAACATTGTGGAAATTATCAACTCATACTAGGAACCATTTCTGTGCATAGCTGAAACCCATTTCAATGTAGATTACATCAATTAGTACAGCAGTAATGTACCATATTCCGACGGAATGTCTCCTTCTCCAAACAAGGGATTGATGGACAGGTTTCAAGCCTCAGGAACGACGCATTGACCAAATGGAATGTCATACCCATGATTCTCGAAGGAGGAAATTGTACTGACATGTAGTGTGAATGCATTTGTAAGGGTGTCCAGTGGTAAGGTACATCGATTAGTCAAGTAACGCACGGCCTTAAGCCATCATTACGTGCACGACCACACATTGCAGAGAGTGAAGCATGGGCTAAGCTCCCTTGCTAAAAGGTCAAACATTAAAATTGAGGTAGTCAGTCTGTCGAAGTCGGAACCGTTGTCCGACTGACTATTTACTGGAATGACCAGGAGAGTAAGGTAAATCTAGAGATTTTACCATCCTAGCCGCAAATTGCATTCAACGAAGGTACGTCTCAGGCATATTGGCCTGAACCAATCCGAGGGAATAACAGCATACATCAAGACACTATCAGTTTTGATAGTAGTCCATGTGCACGCATCCTGACCAAAAAAACGCCGCATGTTTGGAGTTTGTTCAAAACTGGACCTATTTGTTAATCAGTAGACTAACTTAATCGGATAGTGTCTGCAAAGCCAGAGGGCGGAAATAGTTAGATCTACGTGAGTGTAGAATGCAATGTGATCCCATCAGCGATGTCAGTTAATGAGACCACTTACACCATCCCCTTTCACTAATGACACCAATTTCCAGGTTAACATACTGGAGCTGCAATGCGCATTCAGATGATGCAGAAACTTCAAGCGTATCCCAAGTTTACGCAATTATTGCAGGAGTTGCAAATGTGAAAATTTTAAATCAGACAACAGAGCATAATTGTGATGATTTGCATAAACAAATGTAATCAGCTTGCTAGAATTTGTAGACAATCTTCTCTAAAAAAACACCTGGCAAAACTTATCCACGCGTGGTCTGGAAACTCCATTCACAAGCATCGACCTTTATTAATCGTGCCCGTAGCTTTCTCACGTACACATAGAGAAATAGGGTCGGCGATTGGCTGGGTCACTTCCCACAATTTGGTTGGTAAATCAACTGGGTCATACTCATTATGGCAAATGAAAGGGAATTACACAAAGTTGCAAGGGTGTCTTATCATTTCCAACGTTATTTGTTAAAGATTTTCCTCATTCGCAAATCGGAGGCGCAATTACCGCACGTTTTCTTGTACAAATCACTAAGAAATATCAGGAACTGTTAGTGGATGGGCAACATCAAGCCAGATGAGAATTTTAATAATCGCTTTAGAATTGAGAAATGACTGCCATTGAATGCTGGAATAGATTCCTACCAATAATGTAATAAAGCGACCTAACGGGAAAAATAGCAGTCTTAAAACTGCTTGCTTAAGACACTTCACTAGAGCGCCAGTGTAAAATCTATGAGTTAAGAAAGCAGGACAAAACATTTCGGTAATTCACTTGTTTCAGTGATATAGGTAGAGGACGGATGGGGAATACACACCGAAGTCAGTCATTCATAAAACTGTAAAGTCAAGATATCTTGGAAAACTGTTTTCTAAGCTTTGAGCTGAATAACTCCCGCAAATACGTCAACATATTTACTGACGGAAACTACTTTATGAAGAGCACAGCTGAAGACAGTAGTACTTCAGAATGACAGAAATGAAACTGAAGTTTATAGGCGAAAAAAAGCTCAGTCGCACCTACGCTATTTTACCGGGCCATAAACCACTTTAAATGGCGAAAATGCAATAAAACGGAGGAACGAGGTAGCCCTGGGAGATAAACATGGCAATCGTGCTGGTGCGAGAGGAGCTGGACGTAAAGGAAACGGAAAATAGGACTATACGAATAAACCACTACCAGAAACAACCTGTAGTGGTTGTGGTAGAAGGCTGAGAGAATGAAGCGCATTAACCATAGAGGGAAGGAGAAAGTGATGCATCAAAGGAGAAATCCGTTCACCATGGGATGGTGCGATATGCTCTAAACTCAGCGCGTGATTTTCAGAGATAAGTAATGATTGGAATAAAATAAGCTTTTACAGTGGAAAAGTGCCACACTGGGTAAAATAACTTCACAATCAGAGCCTTCTTTGCTCTCAGCGAGGGGTCACAAGATTAGTGAAATTTAATTAGTTAATACCCTGATAGCTGATCGGTTGAGGTGGATGTACCTGAAACGAGCAGACCAAGGCTTCATCGACAGACATGAGAGCTCCCGCATTGTCGAATTCGCCGCAGTAGTTGGGCGCCGAAAAGAGAGTGACGAGCTGGCGCTTTGCGAAAAATTCGTAGCCATCTTCAACAACCTGAAATTCCAGGCAATAAATACAGGATTGGTGCAAAATCTGTGAAAGCACATAAGAGTTGCGACAGATTATTAAGCGATCGAAGCGAAAGACACATTAATATAAAAAGATCGATATGACGGGATGCAGATCCCCGTTACACGATTCGCATCAGTATCCAGTGGAACTGGAATAGTATGGTTCTCATAAATAAATCGCCAAACCTAAACTTCCAAAGCTCTTACAGAACAAGCAAGCAAGGTGATTACCCCTACCAAAAGCGCACTGTTGAGTAGTTGTCTAAATGAGACCCACGCCCTGAGTTAAGCCAGTGAAAAAATGGACTCTAGTCACAACTTAACCTTAGCTAGGTGCAAGGAAAGAGAAATAGCGCAGAGGAAGTGTAAACCAGTTTGTTACACTTCACGGAAGATCACATCTAAGCGAACCCATTTTAATTACCAAACTGATAACCAGCATAAAGTATTACAATCATAGCTGAAGACAAAATTAGTGGCGATGATACGATGGGATCCGCAAGGAAATTTATGTTTGGGGGTCTTAACGACAATTATTTCCACAATTGGAGAAGACAGTGAAACTAGTTCAACTAGCCGAGTTTATACACTAAGTTCGACTATATTACGGGCGTCAAAGGAGGCTTTAGCTGATCTAGTTTGCTCTGCGCTTACTTCGAGGAATTGCATTCAACACGAAATGGATGCAAAAACAGCACTACTACCCACTGGTAAGACTCACTGCGGACAGACAAGTATCTCGAAAAGGCGATTATCAAAACTAAAAATAGAACGCCGTAAACACCAGACGGGAAAACACACAAGTTCGTAGCCGCAAGTTGATGTGCAGACCCTGTCAACGCGCTAAGCATTTCCATTAGGGTTGACCCAACTAACGCTCAGCATGACTCTAAAGTGCACTTAATGTGGGTTAAAGGGATAGACAAAAAAATCAAGGGATAAAAACATGGAAACAGACATCCCCCACAAGTGGAGGACATCACACGTCCCACCGCTAGAAAACTGCAGTCACGTCGACAGGAAAGCGTTACGCCCTATGCAAATAAAGCTAACAGGCCTATCACATTTACGAATAAAACATGCATAAAGTGAATTGAATAAAAGGAATTTTACAACCTTCAGCAATGCTAAGTTATGCAATCTTTTATTATCAACCTGCATTCATCAATTCGTGCACTTTACACCAACCTATTTGCAGCTTGAAAACCGGGTTTTATCATCGGACCTCTCAAATAAGGGCTGCATGATGTGCGCAACCAACTCTGCTAACAGATGTAGTAAGCATTAACGGATGGATGAATTACCCAAAAACCACGGCTCCACGAGTGTACCTCGGCATACTTGCTAGCAAGAAAATCAACAAAACACGAAACATATGAAAAGAAGATAAGAACATTCAGCTCAAAAGAAACAACAAAAAGGCGTTTACGGTAAAAAAATAAGTTCCTGGTATGAAGCGCTCATACCAATGCGCCTTAGTAGGTTGGGTCATAAATGCAATGAGGTCTCGTCTTATTTGAAATTAGATGGGCCTATGTGGGCAACGAAGCGGCTGAATTGTAAATGTAGGTCATCCAGTAAAAAAGAGAACTTGATCCCCGCATCAAAAAATTTAAAAAGGGGTAAATCAAAAGCTGTCCATCAATTGGCAACGTCTATTTTGAGTTAGAACCTTTGAAGGACAGAGGCTATCGTACTTTTTAGGAATTAACGTAATGGACCAGAAGACGATGCAATTGGCACGAAATGAGGTTTAAGATAACGCCACAGGTATGTCCTAGAAACGCCCATCAGACGAGCTAATATGACAACAATGAGCTTTAAATAGCCAAAAAATGAGATAGCAATTTATCTTTTTAAGGGCAATCGGTGATCTTTAAATGCAGCACGGATATCACGAGTATAAAAAGTGCGGTGAAAAAAAAGGAATAACTCAAATGATAGTTGTTTTTGTAAAGAGTCCTTCCAGAAAAACGGCTGGAGAGACCCGATAGCGATGAAACCTGGAGCCTGGTCAAACAAGAGCAATGCCTGCTACGCTAGCGTCATTTTGGGAGGCAGAAAAGTATAATAAACAACACAGTACAGAGACGCCTTACGAATAAAATAATCAAGAAGCTTTGGTAAAGATTTGGAAAGTATTAGTGGTCGCAGACACTAATGTCAGTTGGAAATCAGCTCGGTGCTTTCTCAATGGAGCATACCCGGTACATCTGCCTTAATACAGCAGCGATGGGCAACAACGAGCATGAGGATGTCGCAACGACTTCCAGAGCTAGACGGGTTTCAATCTTAAAGACAAGGCGAGGGATAGATGCAGGATATAAAAAAGGTGATGATGGAAGGCTCACAAAAACTGATAGGCATGTGACGGCGAGGTAATCATGTCATTAGCTCGGGACAATGCAATACGAGTCCCGTGATACCCACCGTAGGTAAATGCACTATTCCACGGAATGGATAGTACAAAACCAAGGTGACACAGTCCAGAATATTGTAGTGGTAATAGCAGCAAACTTATTAATACGAGGAACATTAGTTCATCTCAAAGTTGAAATTCCCATACATATGTTTTTGTCATCTAAAAGAATAAAGAAAACGAGTGACCTTGGTTAAAAAGCCATTTGGTGTGGTTCGCAAAAAAAAGAAATCGAGGGCACTCGCACGTATACCGCAAACGAGGAAGTGTTTATTGAAAGGAAAAGTTAGAATGCATCAAGAGCTTATAAGACACTAAGGCCAGGGAATGGCTGACACCTACTGATAGAAGCACAGTCTTTCTATTTTTACAAAAATCAAAACGATTATGAAGTCTGGCATAATATGAGACTGAAAGTTATAGGGCAGTCCAGAATGTCACCTGAAACAGGCGGTGGCTTAATTGTTTTAGCCAAATGATTAGCCGTCGTGGCTATTAAAAAAGTGCACAAGTTATTAGCATAGCGCACGGGTAAAGTCATTCACCGATACCTTGAAATCGTCGGATGAACTATGCATTTTTGTTCCAATGATAGAATATAAAAGCTATTTCCCAAGCTTGTACGTTTTCGTGTCTATATTCATTGGAACAAAATACAACGCAGATAGATACCATTCCAAATGAAGGTAAGGCGACATCCAATAACCAATATACCTACCTTAAATTCCAGCATAATCTCCAACATGGATGGGGAAGATCAGCAGTAGCTTTTAATGTTGCATCACCTAACTTTTACCAAGGAATCCAACTTTGCATAAAAATTGAAATGTTCAGAGAAGACAAATGGAAAACCCATGCAAGCCCTGTAGCTCGATGAAAAATGCGAAAAATAGACGACTATTAACGCATTCATTAAAAAAAATTTCGACCATTCAGTAGCTCAAAAGCCGTCAAAGCTAATGTAATCATCAAATTATTAGTCTATAAGACCGGCAAAATTGAGGACAAAGGTCACAAACCGCAACATAAATAGGTCAATAAATTCACCAAGGCACCACCACGATATGTGAGCTATTCGTTTTCGTGATCTTTAAGCGATCCATACAAAATATGGAAAGCCAGCAACCGGAGTAATAATTGGATTGACACTTACTAAATCTCACGAGTGCCGTGAACAGATTTCGGTTAGCACCGTCATTTAGTATCTTGAGCAGGTGCAATTAAAACTTTGGGTCAATATTGTGGAACGAGTTACTAATCCCACCAAAAACCCAAAAAATCAGTTTTCTGGTGCATACAAACATGAAACCTCGCAGATAATTCAGCAGGTCTGTATACTGCCCATTCGGGCCGTATTTATGGCACATGTAAACATCAAAACTGATTATTAATCACTTTCGCGTACGCATCTAATAGAAGGAAAGACGGAGAGGAAGCAATACTGTTTTTTAAAAATGTCGTGGGACCACGAATGAACAACTTGGTGTAACGCAAGTTCATAGTGAATTATTGGGAACAATAGACGATTTGAATACCACCGTAAATAAGTAAACGGGTTGAGCGCCACCATAACTAACGCAAATTCATCATTAGCAATAAGTATTACCATTCCTAAATCAATTCCAAGTTACCCAAGGGTGGACGCGCAAAAGCCTAATGAACAAGTTCGCATAGAATTCAGATTAATATTGCTGATCATGGACCCACCTAGGGACGCTTGATGTAGCTTTGTTGTTCATGAAATAGGCTAGTCTGCCCACAGACTCTTTGATTACACTAAGTCCATGGGAAGGAATAGAAAATATGGACATTCAATGTAATGTAGACATCAGTAATTTCAGAAGTCACGCCTCAAATCATAGAAGTAACCCACAATCATGTAATTCTTACATCAATCATCGGGAAAACGGATTCAACAGGGATTATAAGGGGTGCAATAAAACAACGATCGCATTATCCTTAAATAAGACGACATACAACCAATGACTTGGTGGTTTGCATTAAACAACGATGTAAGCATAAACACTGGAATAATTCATTTACGGAACCAGCAATTGAGAGGAAGGCAAGACAGAGACAGAAGTTAGGCAATCAATGTCTTGGCACCGAGTGAATCTCAAAACCATCCTTCACCACTGCCTCCAGGAGAATGCTGCTGTTATTTAAATGAAATGGCATCGAAGTAATGGGTTTAAAATATGTTGCTTTGAGGAGGGATTTCACTAGCACTCAAGTCATGATGAAGACAATGAGGCTTGAGGAGTAGGTTAAAAGATTAGTGAACCCAGGTGCAACGAAGAAACATTTGCACGGAAAATTTTGTGCAAGCCTCGCGCTCAAACGTATGATTCAAAAAAGTAAGGGAGAATATTCTAACGTCCTATATGTTGACTTGAAATCACAATGGTAGCGTAGATGAAGAATGAAATGAGTTTTAAAATACAGCTATTCGTATAGTCACATATACACCCACGAAATCAGCATTAGTCGTTTATTGGCGGCGCCAATCAATGCTTATGCCGCAAATATTTCCATCGTACACACAAGAATTAGCGAGAAAAAAAACATTCAGCGTAGTCAGTGCACTTACGTAAACGCAAGAAAGATATCGGAATTCTACTACAAAGCCCATTGTAAAATAATTCACAATCAAATTCCTTTATCAAAAAGATTACAAAGTAAATATTGCGAGCCAAATAGTTCAATTATTAAAAGGGTCGCTGATCGCGGTAGAGAGCCAAAAGGAAAATTAATGCTATTCTCTTTCGGGAAATTGCAAAACATTCACCCTCACAAAAACCATGAAACTCTTCACCTACTTGGTGCGCGCGACAAATCAAATCGAAGTCATGTTTAGCGAGGAACTTCGACACGATATCCGCGCCAAAGGTGTAACTAACACCGCGATCATTTTCTCCCCAGGAAGTTACGTCCTTGTCGGGATCGGACCAAAGCAAATCGCACAACAAGCCCTGATCTGGAACATCAGTTGGCCTGGTAATTCTACGAATTTGATCCATACTATGCAAGTCAGGCGAAAGGCCTTAAAACGTCAGTGATTAATCAGTCATACCACCGTGGCAACAAAATATTTTTTCATCAATGATAGCAGCGAGAGGCAAGCAATTAAAGCAATCCGTGAAAACCTTCCATAATTTGATGTTATACCGTCGTTTGCCTTCGACAAATATTATTTAAAGGAAAACTTACATTCGTCGTAGAAACCGTAGATACGATTAATTGACGCACATTCATGATTCCCTCTCAAAAGGAAGAAGTTTTCTGGGAATTTAATTTTGTAAGCCAACAAAAGGCAAATTGTTTCGAGAGATTGCTTTCCACGGTCAACGTAATCACCAAGAAATAAGTAGTTTGCATCGGGCGGGAATCCACCGTACTCAAAAAGCCGAAGCAGGTCATAATACTGACCATGAACGTCTCCGCAAATTTTTACTGGAGCCTCAAGCTCAAGCAACGCAGGTTGCTGTAAAAAAATCTCACGTGCTTTGAAGGCAAGGGCACGAATTTCCGACTCAGAGAGTTGAACAGATTTTCCAGGTCTTGAACCCCGGACTACAAACAACATGCATATAAAGGCTACAGGAATACCTTCAAGAAGCTTTGCAATAACATTATCAACATTTAACCTGTCTACATCCGCCATTTAACGGAAGACTAGCAACAGTAAAGTACAAACTAGATCGCGCGACACCGGCCAAATAAAGTGACCTTCAGCAAAATATGCGATAGAATAAAACAAACGCACATTTTAAGCACTTTATTTTAGATTAGACATTATGTGCCTTATCCCTCTTACTCTAAAATAACGTTGGTTGTGAGTGTTATCTTAAGCTATGAGGTCCTTTTTCAAAGGAGTTTTTCCTGATTTTTCGGCTAACTATGCCACGTTGCAATCCTCTACACGATTTTCCAAACTTTCCTCAAAATCTTCCTATAGCATCCCGAGGCTTCCTTTAAGGTAAAAGGAGGCATAATAATCGGACAGAATGTACATTCTGGAAACAGGGGGATTCGGGGACTGTTGGCACGGCCCGGTGGCCGGCCAACCGGCTAGTACAATGTAGTCACCCAAGTGATCGGAATCGGCAGTTCGAACAAACAAAGTATAACACTCCCGACCTTTATACTGGGGAATAAGCTTCGATACTTACGAATAAGCAGGCAGTTGCATACGTTAAATGCAATTATGCCGAATTTGGTGGGCATACAAAAAGCAGCCCAGGCCGTGACCTCTCGAAACATACTCACGAATATTGCCTCTCCTACTTCAAGGTATTACTGCTGCCACTAACCTAGCTGAAGCCCATGAAGATGGCATTAACGGACTTACGCCACCATGGATTACCCTCGATTTAGGAAACCTAGTCCAACCAATGCCTCGATTCTAAGCCTCAATAACAGTCGAAAATACCGAGACCTCTTGTACCTCGCGTTCAAAAGCTTGTCTAATTAAGTTGTTTTTAAAGGTGATCATGAGTTTGCACCATTCGAACGCAATCACATTATTTTATCATTATTTTGCATTGGATACCATACCCATCATCCTGTATCTTAAAATCAAACTTTTGTATGGCGCCCCGAGTCTTCCCTAGAGTCATAGAAAGTTAAAGTAGTATGGCAGAAAACATATTAATGACGTATAAAAGAGCTGAGGCCACTCACAAGGTCCGGAGATCATGCTGCTGGGTAGAAATACAATCTACAAACACTTAAGTGCCTGCGTACCCAAGCGCAGAGTTCAACAATCAAAGCATTACAGCGTCAGCAGCCGATAGCTTGTGAATCAGACAGGTGCATGTACTATGAACAAAGTAATTTAAGAATAATATTATGGGGGCAAAGACTTACTAAGCCATCAGGTTCAATAAATCTTTATTGGAAATAAGAAACTGTTCAAGATAGTTGAAAGCACGACCGATATATTCATGCAAAGCAATGATGTTTTAAAAAATATCACAAGTTTTTTCCAAAAAAGTCTCAAATCAAATATGAAGCTCCCATGGGTTGATTCAAAAATGATTTCC
Organism: Taenia solium; assembly: GCA_001870725.1. Classification (NCBI taxonomy): domain Eukaryota; kingdom Metazoa; phylum Platyhelminthes; class Cestoda; order Cyclophyllidea; family Taeniidae; genus Taenia; species Taenia solium. Next base: position 618,351 of record MIEF01007041.1, on the reverse strand, counting down.
AGTACTCACAAATCTAAAAAAGAAACACAAGCAAACTTACAGTTGCAAACATAAGGGCATTGTAATGAAGATTTTAGGCAAAATAAGCGAAAACTTAGGCTGTCTACCGAAGGTTGCTATAGTAGAGAGGGAGGAAGGAGGCGTTTGTGGAATTCATGAGACCAAAGTGCCGTCCAGCTTGAGGATTGGCAAAGGCCGTGTTGTGAAGGGGGATGAAGTGGTTGGCGAAGGCTCGCAGACAGGTGTGCCGATAGGCCAACACTACGCTCGGTGTGATTTGGGATTGCTGATTGACGTTTAGGGTCGATCCGCCCATGTAGTTGACTAACTCACTAGAAGCCTCGGCGGACATTGGGAAGCGCGCGCCCTTGGCAGTCAAGAGGAGCGGTGGCGACTGAGTTGCATAGCCCACCACGCAGTTAAACAGAATGTCCTCTCCTGTAGCCAGGGTGTCGATAGTCTCTCGCATCTTGGGCGTCGTCAGCCTCCAATACAATGTGTGGTAGTATCTACGAGGAAGAGATAGTATTTGGCCAGTCAACCCATTACCTTTTGTAGCGAATGTTGGTAATCATGGCTAACAAAGGGGAAGTAAGATAGTATTACGTTTCCACAGTCACAGCATAATAAATGGTATGAAAATAACCAGAATCCCCTACCAACGTTGAAAGAAACCCCATTGGATCATGCATCTTTAAGTGTTCTGAATTCAGCTCCAGTGCATTGCTACCTGATAATAACTTTATCCAGTAAGGAAGGTAATACTCTTGTTTTTTTGCAAAACTAAAGTGGGATGCATGTAGGCAACAGCGGAAGTTGAACTGCCTCACCTATGATAAACTGCGGCATTAAGAAGGACCATCGAGAAGTTGCCATGGAAAGAGGCATTGACAGAGTAGCTCCAGGCACCCATCTTGCTATCCCAGATATGCGCGCGAGCGGTGAATCCAATCAGACGATGGGGGTGTTGGAGCCACAGTGCGTAGGCGGAATCAATCTATACAAAGAAATTATCCTAAAAAGTCGCAGTATCATTAGAGTGCGAGGAAATAGTGCTTATAAATCTACTTGATGCAGATTCAAAGAATTAGAAATGTCCAGTTCGGCACTCCAAACAGCAATGGTGGGAATGTCCTTGTGAGCGGGTAGGAAGCGATTAGAGGGAGAGGGGGTTGTGGAGGCCGTGGGAGATAGGGCTTTGGATAGTGGTGCAAAGGAGAGGGCGACAGGTAGACCGTTGAACACCTCCGCCGAGAGCTTTTCGGAGGAGGGCGGTAGCTGGTTGCTGCACTGCCACACTATGATAACCTAATCCAAAGGAGATGCAAAACCCAGGTAACAAAAAATTTAACATTTCAGGTCACTACACTCACCAAGCACACAAAATATCTGAACTGTAACATCACCTGAATAGTCCCAAATAAACAAATGAACAATTATAAATTGATGAATTTGTAGTACACTGATCTACAAATTCATAATGCACCTTCATTGGAATTAACAATGAAAACAATCTCCAATTCTTGTAGACTAGTTCACCACAGGGGATCTCCAAAAAAACACGAAACTAGACCAATTGACTTATGCATACCACTGGATCATTTGTTAACACATACTGGCTCATCCCAAAGTAACCAGTATAGACAGATGAGACTCGTTCACACAGCCACCATCACCACTGCTGCCGCGTCTCCACTAATTAGAACGCATGAGCAGAAGAAAAGTTGGGGACACATTAATAGCTTTCTGCAATAGCAAGTAAGTCCTGACTCTGCGAGGACAACTCATTCAAAATCGGCGCATTTTTTCTCACGACAAACCTTTTTGAGGTGTCGAGATCGCACGAACACAGAAGCAAGTTTTCCTGAGCGTTCGATGAAGTCTGTACAAAAGGGCTGACGAACTGTAATCACCAAGGTAAAGCCCTTGTTTAGATCATCTAAAAGACGAGTAATAAGTAACAATGAAGTTAAACCTTGTGTCATAAGAGAAGTAAATTTAAATAGTGAAAGAGAATGCCAAATGAGCAAGTGTTGCCAGGATAACGTAAATGTAATTCAAAAAAAAAACAAAGATAGTAAAGGGAATGGTAGTGTCTGCACACGGCTCGCACGGCATGGACTTCATATGCGAAGGGTGGTTTAGATAAAAAGAACCAACCTCGACATTTCACAGGGAGATCAGGCGATGGATACTCGCAACCGTTGACGGTGGTTGACTCAGAGAACAATACGCCACCCGGTCTTCTATTCCAGAGATCGTAAGTATTTTGGCGCAACGTCAAACGGTCACGTATAGACTAGAGCACAAGAACACTCATTAATCAGGAAACCAAAGTTCATAAAAGACATGTGAAATGGGCAAAATAATTGAATACAGTATCTAACCACGTATATGTGTTGATTATGCCAATGAGTTTGCTGCAAACTTGCCATAAACATAATAAGATTTATCAGAAAGATTCAGTACAATTAAGGGGGAATCGAAGACCTGTATGGATGTGGATTCAAGAAGACTTACCATGAGTGTGACATGGACGATAGCATCGACGGAGCAGAAATAGCTGTCCCAGATGAAGCGCACCTGCTCGCGCATCTTGACGATTTGACTGTCGGGCAAGTTGCGCAGCAGGTCGGGCAGCCGCGAGAGCGTCCGCTCGTCCGCTACGACGGCCGCTTGACTCCAGTCGATAACCTCCGAGAAGGGCAATTCCCAATCGTTGGCCAGAATCACAGGAATACAACCCGCTTCCAATACCTCCAGGAATCTAGAACCAATACGTTACAACTATAACTGTATCCACAAGCCGAAGCGCCCGTGGTGTAGCGCCTGAATGCTCTCAATAACGCCCTTTATTAGTCATTTTCAACTGTTTCAATGACACCTAGTAAATTAATGGACTACTTCATCACTCAAGTCAAAGGAATCGCAAATTAGGTTTCTAAACTCAATTTCATGGTAAAAAGTGGGTGCAAAAACAAATTTGCGCTGTAGAAAAACAGCGAGATAGAGAGCGCAGGCAATCGCTACCTCATGACTTAACTTCCATCGAAAAAAAAACAGGTGCACTTTCCCACTCACACAAATGACAAAAAGGGACAAAAAAATTGCTCAATATCATGAAAACCGTCTCGAGGGTGGATGCAAGATCGCCACTGAACGGCGTGAGAAAAAGCATCTGCTTCATTTTCTCCTTTGGTGCAACCCACTCTTGGATATATGCACTAGAAGGCATAGCACCCTATTTGCAACAAAAGACGCCCAATGACGCACTCAATGATTACAGATTTTGGCAGTGGTTGTCAGGGGGAGCACAGTACAACCGTACAGTACGTAATAAGAGCTCTAAACAAATGCCACTCAGGGAATTTCATGAGAAAAAAATGCTAGAGTGCCGTTCAGGTAAAAGATCAGTTTGAGTGATAGTTTATCACGGGAAAGTAAAGAGGTAACAGAAAAAACAAGAAAACAGACCGGAAAGAACCAAGGCGTCGACCACGGGGAACGAGACAGAAGGTGGAATTATGAAGGAGTTCTTCGTACGAGACCCTGAGAACACAGCAGTACCAGTGAGTCATTTCAAAGGAGTGATAATAAATACAGCAGTTGTATGTATTTTAAATAATAGAGGGAGGAATTATAACTTTGCGAATTACCAAGAGGCGAGTTATTTGCCTGAACGGTGTGACGCGGCATTGCGAAAGTGCTATTATTTAGAAAACATACAGTTTTTAACTGCCCTTTCCCCATTCATACCCCTTCTGTCAAATATGAAAATGTCGATGCCTAATGAAACATCGAAAAAAGATCATTTCATTTTAGAACGGTAATGAGGATAAGGTCACCTGACGGTAAAGCCTGTGAAAACATTGCATAATACCTGGCTTTTGGTTCTTAATGCTGACAAAAACAAGGTCAGTTTCGCCTAAAACCTGAGTAAGTTTTGGAAAGGTATCCATCATGACAACTCTTTGCTGCCCATGGACCTGATTGTAAAGCATAATCTCGTATTTACACGTCCCAATAAACAGACACATAGATCTGCCACCCGATTAGGCAAGGAACTAAATGTGAAATATGGGACGGACTTGGTAGATTTACTGAATCAATGATAAAAATCAAGCATGCTGGAAAATAGACCCTCACAGCATTGTCTGAGGTACTTAACTATACAGTTACAGATGGTAAACTTCATAAGTAAACGAATGAGTATGCCAGCATAAGTCTATTGCTGTTTTGAAATGATAACTTTGACTTTGGCGTTAACACATCCTAATAACTTCATTATCTGCCTAAAACACTGTGCATAGTTAAAGTTATTAAAGTATACGTCTCATAGTAGGCATTGTCGGCTGCACAACGAGCGTCGGCATAGAGGTTCCAATTCTGGAGGTGTTTGCAAGTCGTAGCCATAATTATGTCCTTCCCATTGTGGATGTGGTAAAGGGCATTTCGAGTCTCTGATCCTATACCGACCACATATCGCTTTCCCTGAAAGTAAACAAAATAGTTTGGACAATGCTTTCCAACACCATAACAAACCTGTTCAATGGATGAAGCACTCACGCACCTCTGAATGGCTATGAAAGCGCAAATACGACCCGATTTTCTTGTGTGAACAAACTCATTAAAAGTGGGCCAACACGTGGTCAACCTTTAAATTTGGTTACGTGCTTACCTAAGGCCAGAGCTGCAAGTACAAGGGGAAAATTAAGTAGGTCGTTACTGAAATAGCACAACTTGTTGTGAACCGAAGAGAAAATATGCATGGCGAAAATGGGACTTCATCAAATACAACATGTTGCCCATTCAAAACAAAAGAGAAGTCAGATAGATTTGAACATGCATATCACCATACTGCTTTTTGGATTAATTCGACAAATTCAACTAAGAACAGATAACTGTGATGATAATGAAGTTGTATCCGTGACGTGTGGGTAACATTTGCAAAAAAAGACAACGAAACTATCATTACATCATGTCCAAATGTAGACTCTCAATGCTGGAAATCAGGTTAGATTGAAACACGGCAGTGGAACTTAAACCATATCATGTGAAAAAAGTTAGTTCAATGTTTATTAGCAGAAAAGGACAGCAATAGAAGTTTAGACAACGATGAATATGAAGACAGAATGCTTAAAAAAGAAGACAATTATATTCTATGAAGATTACTTTGAAACTGGTGAGCAGAGTAAGCCTGATGCGAGCATCCTCAGTGAATGGGTATCGCGGTGGTTGACCCGCCTCAGGATAATTCGAGGTTACGAGGGGAAAAGAGATGTCAAAGCCCTTCCGCATGCGTACTTTCGATGCCGAAGCACGAGCTAACATCGCGTTCCCAACGTCCATCCCCAGTTCGTCGATATCGTAGTTGGGCCAACTTCCAGGAAAAAGGATGAATAGGAGATGGTTCATACCAGGTCGGGATCGCTTACCTTTAAAAGGAGAACAAGCTAACCAGTGACAGTGGAACAGATTTTATAAAATAGTTGCAAGGTATGGAAGTACTGTCTTCGCCTTAAGTATAAAAAATAAACAAAAGTGGAAAATGTTACTTTCCATAATCATTTGTACGTACATACCTAAACGACTGTTTTTTGATATCACCGAAATCTATTTTGCCTTGTGTAAGTGAACGATCCAATATTCAATCTTAACCAGAGCCTTGCAAATAAAATTCTTTGGACAATCAGATCATTTAAGGGTTATTTAAAGATTAGCGAAAATAAGTTCCCACAAAACATGACTAATCAGCAAAAAGGAGAGATGGGCTTTGAAAAAATTGCGTAGTCGGAAGCGTGACATCAGTCCAAAATGTCGACTTAACTGAGCTAACACATCATTCAAGTAAATTGCCTCATTATTGCTAAGAGAAAACAAAAGAATGAGAAGATGCAAACCTTCCATTGGCTGGAAGGAACCTGGCTGCAAACTCCAGTATGGTAGCCGATTTAAACGCCTATGGAGATCAGAAACATATTGGAAACTGCGAGGGTCTCTGTCAAGAGTGTCAAGACTTGGAACAAACAGACAGGCTTCTCTCGGGTTTGCGGTATAAAAAGGTGATCGTCTGATTGCATCAAGTATTTTCCGGTAGTTTTCGGACACTTTCGGGGCACGTGGGTCGTCAGGATAGACGTAGACCTACAATATATGAAGTACTCAATAAATATTAGCAGAAGAAAAGCCTTAACAGCATAAGGTACATACCTTAAATTTTAAACAACGCGAGCTATCAAAACAGGTGTTCATTGTGCAACGCGAATAGTATTTAGCGTCTGAAATGGTCGGAGCTTCATTACGAACCAACCGCGAGATGTCAGAATGAAGATAAGAAAAGAAGTGGGTGGTGACACAAAGGAAAATGAAAATACAAACTGCAAATATGACACAAACTGTTTTCAATTTGGCACGAAAACCAAATGATAATAAGGAGGCTGCACAGCGTTCCATATCCCTAAAACAATAAACCACGAGTCAAAATCCAAAGCAATGGCTTAATAATCACTAGCGCCTTCCACCATAATGGCTAAAGCCTTAAATAACAGCTTAAACATTATAAAAATAATCAAAGTCGACCAATCAAGCAAATGCTTTGATGAAATGGGGTACCCGATTGCTGCAATTAGGACAAAAAATTGACGTATTTACTTTGGTAATACACTCAATTATTCTCTGATTGCAACACCCAAAAGAATAAGTTCTTAAATGGATAATGTCCCAGAATTTGACTATCATACAACTCAACACTATGAGACTGGCAGTTAGGGCAGGTGTCAATGCACAATAAGACCCTGCATTCAAAACAATATAATTTACAGAGCTGTACGGTAAAATCAACAAGCTACTGAACCTAGGAAAGCAAAAACTTCCCTACTCCCACCAATCATACGGAGACGTGGTGACCTAGATGATTTATATGAGACACGTATAAGGCATGTTAAACAAAATGATTGAAATGAAAGTTATAACTCTTTTACTCCTGTTTCATTGTCAATAGCACAAGCGCATAATCTTGTAGTTAAATCTAAATTATAACTGCCCTGAAAAATATGAACTCTAAACAATTAAAAATCAATGTTTCAAATTATCTGTTGAATACCTGTAGCGTAGTGGGAGTGGAGTCTGCAGTAAGCTAGCTGCTTGTTTAAAACTCGGGTTCGATTGTTAGTATTCGGTTGACCATGTTGTCTTCGCCAAGCAACGTGGCCTCTTGGCCGTGTTAGCAGCTTCTATCCCTTCTGTTCGCTGAATATATTCATTCTGTTCGAGTTTTATGCCTTCTTTTATCCTTAGAGAGGCCTTAGGACGCTACCATGGTGGTAGCGGAAAGCTGGAATGGAAGCAGTGCTTATCCTTTGAATGGTAGAATAAGTGATGACCCACAGCAGAAGAGATTGGAATGGCGTCTACCTTCGGCAGTTACTTCAGTTTTATGCTCTGTATGAATGCGACACTAGCGGTGTATCATCCAGAAAAGTTTTTACGGAGTTCCCGCACTGTGCCTACATAAAGATTTTAATTAAGTGGTTTGCGATGTCTCCCCTAGTTTCTTACTAGCCGGACTGAACCCAAATAGATATGGCTAGGCAACTTAGAAGAAGAGAGGAGCTGTTAAATGCGTGTTTTTTAACTCTCGGCCTCGGTTATGAGCAGTTGATCGGCCATTCGTGCCCTCACCGGATGGTTTGGCCTCCTGGCCTAATATTGCCTTCCTTTGTCTTCAGGAAAGACTTGGGGCGCTGCAGAGCCTTTAATTTTACCGTTTTATTTCGGAGGCCATGTTCGCTAATGTTCATTTGCTAATTGCATAGATGCTAAAAAGTTTGGGGATCATTTGCTAGACAATAGAGTCACAATGCTAATCATGAAGTCTCAACAGTTATATGGCACCGGTTCTGAAAATTCATCTGGATAAGGTTTTTAGGAAATTAGTCAAACCAATACTCATCCATGTAAGCGAGATCCTGAATGCGAAATGCAAATAATTGGCGTACACTTGAGGTATTCCTGTTGCTAAAAGAAGACAACGCTCGGGCCGAGGCCAGCTCACCCAACGAAGTCAAAGTGGCGGCAATCAAGCGCCTGTGACCAAAAACATGGAGCCAAATGAACAACAAAGTATTGCAGTTATATTTAACAAAAAGGTGTGACATTAATGAAAACAGTGATTCACACATATCCTTTACAAAGTCTTTAAAAGTTAGGTGAATGTTGCTAATATGTCGTCTAAGTGCGTACAAAAATGGGTCTGGGGCGCTATGAGCATCGAGCAAAAACCAAAGAGAAATCGACTGTATTAGAATCTTGTACTGTTTTGGTTCATTTTGATTACTACTTAGTTAATGTGATTTCTAGCCCACTATTACTTTTTAATAATGTATCAGTGTATGCTGTTTATACTCCTTGTGTACCTTCAAACTCAAACCATAATATATGGATTTCTTTAAATGTATCTAAAAGTCAGAGAAGGGCAACTGCCTTACGAAATTCGTAAATCACAATCGTTCTATGTTTGGAGCTAAATGCATATTTATACTATGTGAAATAAGTGGAGCAATTAAATTCTAAACTTGAGTTGATAAGGAAACACTAAGTGAGATCCTTTGCATTTGACTGGCAAACTTTCATGTGTTCCTCCGTTTCCTCCGGCGCACTGCCTTGTTAAGCTTGGCGTTTTACTGATGAATTCGCTAATTGCGGTTTCCCATTGTTAAATTAAGAATGAACGAAGACCTAAATGGGCTGTCAATGAGCAACTCCGATAGTGTGGGATATTGAGCTGGCGTACCAAGTAAGTTAGTCGTTTTCCAGCATTTTTTGTGAGCGCAATCTTTAACGCGGGATAAGTGGTTCGTCATTTTAAACAGTTGATGCGTTGGATACTTGATGAAAATAATTTGTGGAATTTTAAAATCCATTGAGAGGGTAAGGGAAGAGTACGAATGCATTGGCTAAAAATAACTGTTTGATTGGCGTTTTTCACGAATGTAAGAAATGCGCTTTTGGAAAAGGTAAACCGTTTGCTCTTTTGCACAGCTAGATCGTAATCGAAACGAACTTAGTGAAGGTCATTTATTTATATTTCCTCCTGGAGCGGTTAGGCAGGGCTCTCCGGGAGCTCTCACAGCGAGGAGCATCGCCTTCGCCTCCTCAATGATGGAATCCAGCTCCAATACGAACTCCGAGAGGCGCTTATTAGATGCTTTCATTTCTTCAACACGACGCTCAATTTCAAGAAAACGTCGCTTCTTTTCCCGCCTTGAGCGCCGCGAAGCCTCGTTGTTTCTTAGTCGACGCAGCTCTCTCTCCATTTCAAAGTCTCTATCCGATGCCCTTTGCAAATTGGTGCCATGAGCACCTTCGTGCACTTTGGCACTTGAAAGCGTGTTTAGCTTTTGCCGTTGATTTGTCGGTGGTTTTGTAGATGGGTATTGACACTAAAAGGAACAATGCGAAGCGACATTATTCAAATTCTACGCAACACTACTATTTTGCATCATTTTGATTCAGCAGACTTAAAAAATTATGAAATTTTAATAGCCTCTACTGATATTCGCTATCACTTTACTCTTCAAGTGTCCTTTGAACTGGCAATCCTTTCGGTTTGATCAAGCAGTTGTTCAGGTGGAAATACTCCATCACCACCTTTCAGTGCTTGTGGAACTCCATGTCACTACGTGCCGCCTTTACTATCCATTACCAAGTCATTTATTGACATTAAGACTGGCTTAAAAGCTGCGTTAAATGTTACAATATTGAAGAATTCTTTTAAGGCTTAATGAACACTGAAAAAGAAAGACTCTAATTGATGCATAAATAGCAATTTCGCAGACTTGAGTTGTAATGGAAAGAAAGGCCAAGTCTCCTCCATCCTGATCACAAAGTATCAAAGATTAGAGGTTATACCGATTGAAAGTAGACACATTCCCGAAGTGAATTGGCGTTTTGAACAAGCCGACGGTAGGACTGATCGAAGTCAAAGTCGTCTGTTGAACTGGTGCTTCCGCAGCACACGGTGTCAGCCAATTCCGACGCGGCAATAGAGACAGGTGCATTATCGCGTGGAATGGACGAATGGCTATCGTAATAGATATTTGAAAGGGCCTCAATAGCTGAGGCATCGGTGTGCCCGCAGTTCATTTGGTATGGCGGCATGTCGGCGTTTAAGGAGCGCGATTCCGTACACTCACCATCGCCGTGCAACCAAAAAGAGTAGTTGTAATCTTAATGGGTAAGTAATCATAAAAATAAAGTAAATCGACAAAATGAGTTTTCTAATGCCTTTTTACTAATGATCATACTCTCACACTGATGGCTATGCGTTTCAATTCCTCAATGAAAGCATTACTAATCACACGTTTCCTACTTTTTTATCTGCTACTTCTGAGATCCATCGCATGTCAAGATTAGTCTGATGAAGTTCAAGAGAAAATAACTAATACCACAGCATTTCTCGATTCACGATTTTAATTCAAGAGATTGACTGATTTTGTTTGCGTTTTATTATCGCAACAGCAATAGTGCAGCATAAAAATTATGACGTTATCAAGCTATTACGAAAATATTGTTTGGCTAATCAAGGTAATTATAGCAACAAAAACAAACTCAATCCATTTCTAGTCAGGCCTACCTTACCGTGCCAATTTGGGATACAACAACTAGGAAATTGGCTGATGAAAATGCACACCACTGCCGTTACTTCGTGACGCAAAAGCCTCGTAAATTGTTTGTGATTTCGATTAGTAACTAACAGCAGAGGCAAAAGTGACTGCACATGTGACCTTCAAACTACGAATGCCCAGAAAGCTTTAGGAGGTTAATAACGATATGCAATGCGCATTGTTCCCAACTCATTGTGATGTCTGAGGCATGACGAGCCAGGCGAATACCGAGACAGTGGCGCAAGCATGGTCACAAGAAATGAGTGATCCTCAGGCAAGTGGAAAGCGCATTGTGGAAGCTGGTTTTTCCCGACTCTCAGGACTTGCCGAGGCGGTCCGGTGCACCGCTTCGATCACATGATGTTATGGCGTAGACCACACAAGCATGCCTGTCAAAAAAAGCGTTCTGATATCCCACAAAACTCAGCCATACGTGGAGTAAGCGAAATACTGTGTTCCACCTTCGATGCGATTAGCTGATGCAAAAAAAGTGGGTGGAAAATGGATCAGGAGTTGTTTTATCACAACAAAAAAAACTTTTACGATACATTAACGTAGGTGATTGTAGAAAGGACTTCACTTCAAGTGACTTGAAACTTGTCTGCAGATGGAAGAAGACCCATTAAAATGGCTTAAAAGAAGAATTTCCATGCGCTAAGGTAGGTATTCCCCACTGTGACCTCCGCCATGGCAGCTTGCTTTGGTAAAGGAGGACGTCAGCGAAAGAATGTCTCGATTTCAGAAAAGACTTATTAAGTGATTGTGTATGATTTTCGAGCCAGAATGGCTTTCTATGATGAAAATGATCTTTAAACAACCGCCGCATCAGCCCTCTTTGCACAGTAATTTGCGCAATCAGTAATTTCACCCGCCTTATATTTCCTCTCATTTAAACAAACTCTTCTATTTAGCTGATATCGAAATGTTAAGAACAATTTAAAAAGTGCCCAAATTCAAATGTAAATAAAATATGTAGACGATGTCATTAAAGAGGGTGTTTTAATAACTGACGTCTGTCTTAATCCGGGGCAATGTTCAGCCCATCTGTTTCTAACTACAATAGAACTTCATTGCTGAATGCAAGTGGCCGTTTCTTGTTGGGATTTTTCTAATGTATACTTCTAGCCACATCTTCTACACCATTGGACAAGAGGGAATCGAAGCATAGGCATGAAAATCAAATCTGGGTCGTCTTGATTTCAGATTGGCTAGCGAAGTATATCTGCTATGCATCCATGCTGAATATCCATCGTCTTTGGTACCCTTAGAAGAGTACTGTCAGTTTCCCTTTTAACGCACACTCACCAATTCGTGCCACTTTCACCACTCTCATTTGCGAATCCGATGCTTTCCAACTACCGTTTTCGCATCGTCTTTCCTGCACATTTAGTTACTTCTCACTTTCAACTAACCACCATAATAACACAGAAGCAAAGAGAACAAGGGATACAATATTACTACTAGCTAAATTTAAAAAATTGAAGACATTGTCTAAAGATGCATAGATATTTCCATAAGTTGGGCTTTTGCGACTGTTTAATTTATGTTTATCGAATGTGCTCTTTGGTTATCGTGACTGTTCCTTTTGGCACGTGTTGAAGCCTGTTTATGCCTAAGCTATAGAGGGGTTTTACAGAAAAAAAGTACTCTTGATGGCTGAAAACTAAAAGCTCAACTTTAATTGCAAGGCTATCTTAATTAAAACTGTCGGCTCAACAATGGTGACCTTGCCAGCAGGCTGCCTTTGACAGGATCACCTGATCTTCTACTACAATGGCTTTGTAAGTGTGCATGTGGCATTTGCTCTTCCTCCTTTGATCTTAAACGCCTACTTTACTCACCTTTTCAAATAACTTAGCTAAAGGCTCATTGTAGCGTATTTCAAAATAACAAATTGCGATTGGAGGTGTATATGGCAAACAAGGTCCACCTCAAATTAGCATGTAAATGGCCGCAGTGTAGGAGCACTTAATTTATCCAGCTTGAAACACTGATAGGCCTCGTAAAAATGCTATGCGTTAATAACAATGTTTGTGACCTGCCGAAAAGTTATTAAAAAGAAGCGATTCGTTAGATTAGATTTACAAAACTAGCATCATTTGTGATTACGTGAATCTCAGGTAGAACACAAGTTCTCTCATGATATAATAACCTGTAATAACTTGCTGCAACTTGTGAAGATTTGGAAATGTACCTAATTTTTGGGACATCATGAATCATAAATACGCGTTGTTAGTAAACTCTGCATTTTTAACTCTTATTGTGAAACCTCATTAAACATTAGCCTAACCTAATGGATGTAGCTTGAACATATCTGCTTTGAAAGCCGAGGGTAATTTGTTTCCAAAGCTACAGAAGCTTCTCATGACACATGGCATTCGGGGAATGTACGGTGTGCTGTAGCAGAAGGTATCGTTCTGAAATTCGACTCTAGTCACGGCTTTTGCCCAAAATCAGCTGCGATTAAATTAATTGATAACCTAAAATGGGAAAGTACTGGCAGAATTTGTTCAAATGAGCCCCATTTGTCATGCACTAACGGATAATAGTAGGTGTTGATAACCACCAATCAGCTAGTCCCCCCTCCTTTCACCTTATAGAAACGCACCATTTTAGACTGCCTGCTGACTGACTTTTGATGAGAAATAACTTTTGTGCTGCGAGCCAATATACCATTAATTATTCCCAAACGATTAACCCGCTAACCCACACTTCTAGAGCACCAATTCAGCCCCAGAAGTCTGTGCCTGTTTTATGTGCTGTGCAATACAGACTAAATTGTTTACCATTAATTTCTTTTTGAAGGTCAAACAACCATGGCTAAGTTCTACTCAATCTGATAAAATTAAACCTGAACATGTGCAAGAAAAGCCTCCTTAAGAGGAACAATCAGGACCAGTCAGCCAGTGGAAATGATGCTCTCCAACTTTCCCCGATGACAGTTACCAAGGCATTGATTATCACCCTTTCTCAGCATTGCACAATCACTTACGAAGTAGACATTCGGGAATTAAAACTGGGCTAGAAGTGAATGTAGCTAGAGCTGAGTAATGTGCTTTTAGTTGTAGAACGCAGCGTACGATTTGTCTTAGCAACCTCGGTTTCTCGTCAGGGAAGGTCTAGAAGTTGTAAATTATTGAGTTGATTATTTCAATGGATAAAACATTGGCAAAAGATTTCTGCCACTGCTTGGTTGCATGGCATATGGGGGAAGCTTTATCCACTTTGTCTCTACAGTGCTTTGTCATGTGACAATGGAATCCATTTTAAACCAAGTCTTTGGCGCATTTGCACGCAAAAATAAGGCGGTCATTATGGTCTACAGTGAAATGGAATAAGACTTTTCAACAAAGCATTTTAAAACTATAAAAGTAAGGTAGATTTATCTAATCTTACCGTTTTAATTGTACTAGTCTCTTGTAGGCTCACACTTATCTCTACACTAAGTGTCTGCTGGGGGCGAATTGATGGTGTATTCGATGCTTCTAGTTCCCCCATAAATGGAAGTATTAGCCACTCAAATTCAAATCAAATAGTAGAATCCTTGAAGCGAAATGATGAGAATGAATTATCCATCGTCCGTATATTTGGACAACACGTGAGAGGATAAGAATGTACCAAAATCCGTGAAGCATGAGCGCCTAGTAAGAATTCCGCTAGTCAAATAGCAATGTGTAAACTAGGTTTGTTTGTTTATTTTACAACCCGAAATTAGCAAGATTTCTAGGTAACCCAGTTTATTTGTACATTTAAGGATTCTAACAAACACTTATAATGAATTTGCTAGAAGCTGAAACACATTATTAAGTACTTTCTGTTGGTAATCTGTAGACTAGTGTAGAAATCCCCACAGAAACTTGGGAAAATACTTTACATGGGACGATAATTGATTGAACTTACCAATCGGTGAGTTGGAATGGTAATGAAATGAGTCGTAAGGAGAACGGCTGTAGTCTGCGCTGGCACGCCGATGCATTATCCGTTAGGTATACTGTGCACAGGAGATGTGCCTCTTCTCCTCTCATTCACTGCCTTTTTATAGCCCACGTGCGCACCGTGTTTACAAGTAAAGAGGAAAAGTGCTAACTCGGAGCTGAAGGTCCTTACCGTTTCTCGCCTACTTAAATAAAGCTTCACCTACAATTGGTCGATGCTCCTTCCCCATTTAGTCGCTCGACAGTGTTGTGCCCACGATGCTTTTCATCGGTGATTTAAAAATTGGATGGTATTGCAGTTTCGGTTGTGAAGAATTTATGGTCGCTACAATTTCATGTGAGATGATCTCGATATTATCCGTCTTAGCCTACACTGCTACGAAGGAACAGCAAGCAATGCGAGCTTATTGTGATTCTTCCCGGCCACGGGTAGAATCCCAATAATCAAAAAATCTTCAAGGGAAGTTTATGATCAAAGAAAAATGAAAGATGTTAAGTCAAACTTGTTATACGATCTCATAAATTTTGGTTTCGTTTTTTTTTGTAAAGTTAAAAAATGTTTCGACCAAGTGTGCACAGTGGTGCAAAGTTGATGATGGTGGAAAGGAATGGTCAACTGGAGTTGCCAGCCGAGGCCCTTCACAACTCGCTTCCTTCCTCGTAATGGAAAGCAAAACACAAGTTCTTCTTATCACCGAATGCACGAATGGCGTCCATTTTGTTTCCCTTAGATATGTTGTGGAGCTCAAATCTCTTTTAAAAAATCATAGAACCAAAACACATTGCTACAGGCATCTCGTAGCCGCATGCATAAGCTCAGGTACCATCGCATTCGTAAGTATACTGAGGTAGGCGGGATCGGTTCCATATTAAGCTATTAAAAAGTGAGACATCCAGAGGTTGTCCTCGCTCGAGGCAAACCATAGATATTTGATGAAACTTGGCTTTATCGTTTCCACTTTTTCAGAAAAAAAAGGTGTCGAAATCCTTATGTACCTTTTTTAGCAAAAGTCCTTTAGTCACTGAGCATAAAGCCTGAATGTTGTGCAATCTACTCAAAGAGTTGTAGTGCTGCGAACCCTTTCCAAAGTCGCAATGAGTCATAATGGCACGGAAGATCGCCTATCAACGCACGGAAGGGCCAACAGACCAAGATAAGGGCAGGAAGAGCTCCAGCAGTCAAATATGCGGTGAAACAAATCTCGAAACACTATTTTGAACCAAAAATTCTTACAATTAAGGTGCTTCCTCATACTTTAGAAGCTGTGCGTAAACGCACTTTCATCTTCATTTTTATGTCCATATCTAACTCCTCATTCATATTATTACTCATTTTCGACTATGATTTACGGTAAAAATGCGTAATGGTGTGGTACATGTTTGTTAGTGTTTTATCCAGACTCCAGTTTATCAGCTTTTGTAAAGTAAAATGTTAGAATATTCATTAAGGTGAAAAATGTTTCAAGAATACGTATCCTAATGCTTCACGATTACAAAATAATGGTGTTTATTAATGAGGCAGACATAATTATTTCCTTTCCATAAGAATTGGTTGTTAACATCAGTTGAATTCGAAGCTTGATTTAAAATTCACGAAATCCGTTAATGGGACATACTGCCCTGGTTTCATTAATGTTGGCCAAAAACACTTACTAGAAGCTACCTCAACCCTCTTTAAACGTTCATTTTTCAATCGAATGATGAAACAGGAGCTACTTTTCTTTTCTTGGTCTCCCAGAGGCATTTTCAAGAAATGATTTTAAGCACAAAATTACCATCGGAAACAATTACTAAATTGTGCTGAAGCAAACACAGCTGGGCAATGTGGACCATCGACCAGGTTCCAAATGCGGCTGCTTTTCCATCAAGGTTGGGTGGATTGGCAGCTCCACGGAATCATCACATATCCACAAAGAGTGGTTATGCTATTGAAATAAGATAAAAGTATTGGGCTTGCAGTAAATGTTTTATTGCTAATGGAAACTTTAATAAGCATTCTCTTTAAACGTCTGTCCATATCTTGTGAACAAATGGGAATTGGCTTCTATGCTACGAGAAATGCGGGCCTGAGTTGTTGGTGTTAGTCACTTTACTTAATAACCATCTGTTTTGAGATTTTTTCAATTCAATACTGTTTGAATCGCTCAACTGTCCTACATATGGCTTTTCTTTTCTATGAAGCTTTTTGCTGACGCTTTATTGTGCTACTCAACATCGTTAGTTTTTCCATTTATGCTTTGTGATTACGATACATAAAATGAGTTGGAGACGTCATTAGTTATTTTCATTTGGAGTACTTGGTAATACGAAGACCTTGTCACTCATGGTACCAGGTGAAAGTGCCAATTACCTTTCGATGCTTCTGACACTTCCCGAAGTTTTTCAGTAGTCTATGCATCTGCGAAACTCTGATAATAACAAGGAAATTTATAAAGTGATTTTGCCTTCCTCAGAAGCAGTGCAATCACATTTCCAAATAAGGAATCCGCTACAGGCAACAATCTATTCTTCTAAGGCATTTAAACTTTGTCAAGTACTAGTAAGCTGCACTACTGAAGTGGTGGAAGTCGTAGTTATTTATGTGATAAAGTGACAACCAGTTCCAACAATTCAGGTGGTTGCCACATTTGGAATCGAGGCACAGTGGAGGGAGAAAAGGTGGCACAGGAAAACTCTCCAACCAATGCACTATCGAAGGATTGAAGGATTATTTCAAATGTCCAAGCCAAGCTCCTTCACAGGCAATTGAAACGGGCTCGCATAGTACCAGAACTTTTGGCATTCACAGTTGTAACAATTGCGTAGGTTTCGTTATTTTAGTTCATTTATCATCCTTACAAAGGAACTCCCGATACTCATTTGTTGATGATATTTCTATTCTGTTTCTTTTCGTCGACTGAGCTGTTAAAATCGGGTGAGCTTCACATTGCCATGTTATAAAATACAACAAATTTCTCAAAGAGCACAAATAAGGTTACAAAACATATGTGAACAAGATGATGAGGAAACGCCTAAGAGGCGTATTCCAAACAAGGCAGATTCCGTAGTCTCACTCTGGTGGATACTGCAATTGTTGAGTACAGGGTGTCATGGGGCTGGTTTATGAAAGGGAGCCACATTTCGGGGAATTTATTAAATATTTTGGGAAAAATTATTCAACGCATCCTTTACATTTTGAGTAAAGGATTGGGTTGCATTATTTCGCTTAAGTAGTTTTTATATCCACGACAGGTACCTAGTACACATGCTTTGTTCATGCCTTGTAAAACTCCGAAAACAATTTCCAATTTCACTGTTGGTAGCGCGCTTTTCGAGTGGGAGACATTAATATATTATTAACACAGGTACTTTCAAGCCTCATTTTTGTTGTTTATTTGCCTATACGCACGTGATCTGATGCTCCTCTTTAGGATTCATTAAGGTGCGTCGAGCAACCGTATCGTATCGTAATGTACGTCTAAACAACTCAATGACCAAATAGTAACTAGATTTAAAGGGTGGGTACAATGAGGAAATAAGCGAGTGGAGCATCACGAATCCACAAAAGCAATGTGATCAATAGCTATATTTACAAAAAATAAAACATATCGTATAGATGAGTATTTACAGATGGGTATGTACGACTCATTTTCTGCATCTGCTACCTAAGTGGATTAGTTGGTGGAAGGACAATAGCCTTAGCTTCATCAATGGCCGAGTCCAGTTCGTCTACAAACGCCTTCAGCTTGCGATTGGCAACGCGAAGCTGATCA